>PVKA01015797.1:0-49230 GCA_004027165.1 Ctenomys sociabilis
TGCAGAACCAGGGATTGAACTCGGGTCCTTGTGCTTGTGAGGCAAGCGGTTATTTTACTGAGCTATCTCCCTGGCCCCACACTAGCTAACTTTGAAAGTTCAGGAAGAACTCAAGTGTTTTGCTTTCTAGCCAGAGAAATGATGCTTAACTTACCCTTTCCCAAATGTCCAGGCCACAAAGCCAGGGAGGACCAGCCCCATGTCCATGGCAGAGCAGCTGGATAAATGCTTCAGAACAGTGTCTGGAGCTGCAGGGGAGCTGAAGGGGTTGGGAGAGAGCCCTAACCTCGGTCTCTCCTGCATCAGCCTGACATCTCCATGCAAAAGTCATCCTAAGTAGAGAGGGCACCTTAACTCTGCCCTAGTCCTGTTCAGCCCCCTGAGATGCCCCAGCTCCTCTCAGTAACTCTCTCTGTGTCACTTTTTGCTGGCCACTAGGCAGCTTTATAAAGCTATGATTGGCAAGGACAAGGGAAGGGTGAACAGGAACTGATGATTTTGACAGGAATGTGAATGAAGAGACACCTGTGGGGCAGGTGTCTGGTTTCTTCCTGGAATGATCTCCAAGGCAGGCTGAGAGGAATAAATGATGAGGCCAGCTGTGGAGGAGAAGGATCAGCCCTTGAACTGTGCCTCTACCACCACTGCCTTGCTCTGTCCTCCCCTTCCTCTTACTGCCCCCATCTCTCATCCTCTTTCGTTCCCTGTGAGGCAGCTTCAATTGCCAGCCTTGTCTTTCTGCCGCTCAGCTTGTCGAGCAGCTGCAATAAAACCTGTCACTTAGAGACAGCTCCCAGTGTCCTCCCAGAGATGTCTTCATATGGCTCCACTGCCACTTCATTTGTGCACTCACTCATTCATTCAACAACCCCTCCTTCTGGTCTGTGCTGTATCTATCCTAGCTAGACACTGAAGACCCAGCCCCATCAGCCTAGCCCCTCCCCACTCCAGCAGCTCCAAGGCTGGCAACGCAAAGCACATGTCCAAAAATACTAAAATGAAATTCTGCTTGGGGGAAGAGCTGCATGCAGGTTAGTGATAGAGAAAGCCTGGCAAGGTCTAACTTTACTAACTACAACCACAGAGAAGATGGTCCTTAAAGAGAATGTAGGGGAGAGGGTGGAATGGCCTGGAAAGGGATCTGTGTGTGGAAAAGTGTAGAGTGGGTATAGAGAGATGTCCCCCAAGGGGAGGCTTCCAGAGGGGTACTTGTTACATTCTGTCACTGTCATGGGACCCATTTAGTATGTCCCTTTTTGGCAAGAAATACTGGGGAGCAAATCCACATATTTCCCTATTTCCCTGATTTTTGGCTCAGGACTATGCACTCCATTGTAGAATGTCTTTAGAGAGGGCCTAATGGTGCAGGACAGAGTAGCACACACAGGTAATCCCAGCACTCTGGGAGGCTGAGGCAGGAGGACAGCAAGTTCAAACCCAGGTAGGCAACTCAGCAAGACTCTGTCTCAGGATGAAAGATAAAAGATGGCTGAGGATACAGCTCAGTGTAAAGGCCCTGAGTTCAGTCTCCAGAGGGAGAGAGAGGTGGGAGGAAGGGTGAAGGTAGAGGAGGAAGAAGAAAAAGAGTAGAAGGAGGAGGAGGAGGAGGAGAATGCAGAGGAGGAGAAGGAGAAGCCAGAGATGGAGAAGGAGAAGGAAGAGAAGGAGGAGGAGGAAGAGAAGGAGAAGGAGAAGGAGAGGATAGGGATCAGCCCCACAGGGCAGGCTCAGGTTAAAAGGAACAGGCACCAGGCTGTAGGCGAACATCCTCAAAGAGCATCTGGAAGCTTCTGCTTTGTGGAGGATGAAATGAGACAATGGTGCAGGTGCCCGGAATAGAAGATGCTCAAGAAATTACCACTGAAGCCGGGCGTGGTGGTGCATGCCTGTAATCCCAGCACTCGGGAGGCTGAGGCAGGAGGATTGTTGAGTTCGAGACCAACCTGAGCTACAAAGTGAGCTTAAGGCCAGCCTGAACTGCATAGTGAGACCCTGTCTCAAAAAAAAAAAAGAAAGAAAGAAAAAAAGAAATTACCACTGGTTGGAGGTTTGACCTCTCTATGGGGCACCGCTCAAGAGGAGCCCCTGGAAGTTTTATCACCCTACAAGGTCCTTGGTGAAGGTAGAGGAGGAAGAAGAAAAAGAGTAGAAGGAGGAGGAGGAGAAGGCAGAGGAGGAGAAGGAGAAGCCAGAGATGGAGAAGGAGAAGGAACAGAAGGAGGAGGAGGAAGAGAAGAAGAAGGAAAAGGAGGAGAAGGAGAAGGAGAAAAGAGAAACTGGGTAGAGTTGGGAACAAAGCCTCAGGATACAGCTCTGCCATTTGCCAACTGTGTGACTTCTTTGGGTCTCAGTTTCCTAATCTGTAAAATGGGGGTAATAATACCTGCTGCAGAGGATAAAGATGTAAGGATGGAGTGATACTCTGGGTGAGGACCAACAGAGAACATCTCTCATACAGTTGGAGCTCAGGACATTTAGGGCCTCATCATCTCCACACTACCCTCAGGTCACAGTGATACCCCCAGGGCTCATTTCCTAAGAACAATGCATGGCTAGCTGAAGCCTGACCTCAGATCAGCAGTGTCACTGGGCACCACACCCTTCCTCACCCTTTCTTCCCTTTTTCTTCTATTCACTCACCAACTTCTCCTCAAGTAGGCAGAGGAGAGATGGCACAGCCAGCCCTGCTCAACACAACTTCTCTGGGCCTGTGCAGGTCAGAGCCCCAGGCAGCAAGCATCTGCACCCGCCTGTATGCATCTGCTGTTCACTGGGGGAGACGACATGTCCCCTGGAGTAGTGTCCAGTTGGGCTGCTGACCAAGTATGCCTGGTGCTTCCATAGGGCGCATGCAGGGGTGGCGGGCCCTCATTCCACTGTGCTTCACAGCAGCCCCAAGAAATTGGAAATGTAGAGCCCCGTGACACCCTGGAGGAAACTGAGGCTCAGGAAAGGGAAGATTTCTTCCATAAATGGCAGAACAGGACCTGGCCTGCATTCCTACTCCTCCCAACTCTAGATTTCTGTCCATACAGATAGCTCAGCCTCAACTATGTGATCACAGCTAGTGGGGCATCAGGAGCACAGAATTTTGTATGGTATGAAGAATGAAGAACTTAGGCCTTCATGGTGTTAGGCCAGGCCCCTAAGGGTTCTTAGGAGCACCTGTTCAAAGAAGGAAATCGGTGCCCCCAGAGTACAGAGCTCATATGCATTCCCCCCCCAGCCACGCCTGTTCTCCAGCTGCTAGCCTGGCAGGGGAGAGACGGAGACCCAGGTGGGCACAGGCACAGCTGGAAAGGAGAATGAGACAATGGCTGGTGCCAGTGAGCAGGACCTTGGAGCACGTTGGGGAGTCAGGGTGCGGAAGTAGATTCTGAGGCAGAGGAAACAACAAAGTGGAAAGTAGGAATGTGTGGGGACATGGGGGAAGGCAAAAGTTGGCAAAGTCAGGAGTGGAGATGAAGGAGAGGAAAATGGGCAGAGCTGGAGGAGCCAGCTAGCTGTAACCTGGCAATGGCCAGGAACGCCCATGGGGACTGGGAATGGGCAACAACTAGGACAGGTAGGGTGGAAGTAGGTCCTGGAGAGGACCTGGGATCCATCTCCATTTGAGGACACAGACATTCGATTAAACAAGATATCTGTGAGCCAAACAAAATTAGAGTGTGGGCTGACTTATGTCTGAGCACCTTTCACAGTGCTCTGCTCAGGAGACAAAGCAGAGGTTGATTCAGGGGTGACCAACAAGAGAGAGGCTCCAGGGTGTGCAGAGTGCCTGAGGAAGGCACAGCCAGGCAGCCACAGCTGAGGGGGAGGGTGATGATTCCCAGTGAAATGGGGGAGGGGAGGTTGGTGACAGCATCTCCAAAGCTGGGAACACAGCTGCAAGCAGCATGGGGGAGGGCCAGCACTGGCAAGGCAAGGCACAGGCAGGTGCGGGCTGCTGAAACTGCCAGGGGAGAGAGCAGACTGGAGAGGGGTCTTTGGCCAGGATGTGAAGGGCTTCCTCGTGTCCCTCCCTCGAAGCTGCCTCCCCTACCTTCTGTCCCTGAGTCAGGCTTTCTCCACAGCAGTGGGAGTGCTGACCTTTGTTATAGGAGGTGACTAATGACAGCAGGGGTCACCTGGGGGAGTGCAAAGGTAGGGCAAGGGAGGATGGGGCTGGGGGGAGGGCTTGTAGGGCGCAGTGTACCCTGGAAGGAGCCATCCCACGTTCAGCCTTTGTGCAAACTTTGCCGCCTGCTAGCAGCCGCTTACCTCATGCTCCAGGTGAGAGATGGGACTCTGGGAGAAACCCAATGTTATAAAACTAGAAAAAGGCAGGGCTCAGATTTGAACCTGGATCTTGAGTCCTACAACACCTGTGTTCTTTCTTCTGTAGCAGGGGTGGCAAACTCAAATGGCTAGCAAAGTCATCAATACTGATTGCATCAATACTGATATAGTATGGTGTTCGAGAACCTTTAATTCCTATGTTCCAAATAGTGTTCAGAGTTCTTTATGTCTATTTAATTTATTTAACTGAAACAATCATTTCAAGTCAGGGTCATTATTTGTTGAACATTTAGAGAGGAAGAAACCCGGACACAAAAAGATTAAGTATCTTTTCAAAGGTGGCACAGCACGAATTTGAACTCAGGTGGGCTGAGGCAGCACCTGCAGTGTGAGAGACCCTAAAAGTAACTCAGAGGCATCAAGCTGGTCCCAGAGCCCTCTGAAGGGAGTGCCAGACCTTTTTCAGGAAGGCAGCAGCTGCTCAGTACCAGCCAAGGTTTTGTGCCAGGAAGAAGCCCAGGGTACTTGGAATACCACAGCCTTCAGGAAGATGTGGAAAGCTGGTTTTATATAAAATCTCTTGATTGTTAAGTCACAGAAGCCCATTTTTATCTTCAAAAAAAAAAATCTGGGCACCAAGGTAATAATATCATCCTTATATCTGCAGGTTCGGTCTGGCTCACAGGCTGTGCTGTGACCTGGGTGTCCCTAGATTGGGAGTGGGGAGCAGAGCAGGGCAGCAGAGGCTTTGGAGGTCAAGTGTTTCTGGTGGGGATGCAAAGAAGGGACAGGTGATGAAAGTTCCTGTGATGAGGCCTAGTGAGAAATGTAGGAGGTGAGAAGGAAGAGGAAACTGGGGATGACTCAAGCTCTGGTGCTAGGAGCCCAGGTGATAGGTGAAAGATGGGATGCAGGGAAGCTAGCTCAGTACTCTGGGTCTTTGGGGCTGCGGGGACAGAAGGGACTTCCATTTCAGAGTCCAAGGGTTTGAATGGCTTGTGGAACATTTTGGGGGAGACGTTAATAGGAAGTGGACTGCTTGTGGTTAGAGTTGGAGAGATCTGGTGGGGAGGGTATGACAAAAGGCCAAGAACAGAGCTCTGGAGGAGAAGAGGCCAGCCTCAAGAGTAGAAGATGATTAGGAAGATGGGGGAACTGCTAGGAAGGTAGGAAGGGAACCAAGAGAAACCACCGCGAGAGTCATGTCAAGAAGAGGTTGTTTTCTGCTTCATTAATGGTTGGGATTCCCAGGGAGGTCTGCGTTAGTGTGTGCTATGGAGTAGCATTGAGTCAGCCTGTACAACAATGCTGGTACTAGAGTGCTTCCTGGACTGCAGCATCAGCAACTGCTAGTGCTCCTTAGAATAAAGAACCTTGGGCTGCACCCTGGACCTGCTGACCCTGACTGGCTGGATGTGGGTTCTTTCTGGTCACTCAATGGCAAAATTTAAGAGCTACTGCTCTATACTATGAAAATAACATCCTAAATGAGCATGAAGGCTGAGGTAGGAGAATCTTAAATTCAAGATCCTATCTCAGAAAAGGGACCTGGGAACTGAGTGCAATGGCTCTGGGTTCCATCCCCTGTGCTGGGGTGAGGAGCATTCCAACCTGCATCGCAACCCTTGCAATAAGGAGATCATTGGCTACAGAAACACCTTTTCTTCCTCAAAGGCAACAGCAAGCATTGAGAGAGACTTTACCACACACTGGCAGTTCTGTATGCTGTAAATATAGCGAATTGATTGGACTCTCACAACAGGGCAAGGTTAGGCAGGAAGTTACTATTCATAACTCCATCCCCTATTTACAGATGGAAACCAATGAGCAAATTAATTTGCCCAAAGTCACGCAGTGACAGAAACAGGATTAAAGACTGCAGTGTATACTTGGGCTCACCTAGCAGGGGCTGAGGGAGGTGAGAACTAGGTGTCACCAGAAGTACCTGGCATAAGTCCCAGCTCAGTCATTTACAAGTTATGGAAAAAAGGTGACCAACACCCTGACCAAGCAGTGAGTGGCTGGGGACACCCTGCATGTTTGTCCAGGTAGAGGGATATACAGTGCCAGCTCTTTTGGGGGAGAACTCAAAAAGAACTCAGCTCTTCTGGGTCCAGAACTGTACCTTGAAATTACTCAGGAGACTCTGCTCTGACTTTCTACCTTGGTCTCTTGTAGGTTCTGGCTGTTTCAGATGGAGGTAAGTGATAATGTGTGGAGAAGGCCTGGTGGGGGAGAGGGAGGAGGGGGTGGGGGCGCATGGAGATGGCACCTGCAATGTGGGTGCCCACTGGAGGCACGGTGGGGCAGAGGCTAGGAGAGAAACACTGCTCACCCCCACTTGTCCATCCTCATGCAGAGCTGAGCAGCACAGCGGGGTCCCAGGGCCAGGACGAGGGCCGAGGCAGCTCCCTCAGCATCCACAGTCTCCCCAGTGGGCCCAGCAGCCCCTTCCCCACTGAGGAGCAGCCTGTGGCTGGCTGGGCCTTGTCCTTTGAACGCCTGCTGCAAGATCCACTGGGCCTTGCTTACTTCACTGTAAGCCCTGGGATGGAGGTTGGGCTGGGAAAGGCAGGTGGCAGATGCAGATGCCACTGCCTTGGGAGGAGCTCTCTCTCTCTCTGTGTGTGTGTGTGTGTGTGTGTGTGTGTGTGTGTGTGTGTGTGTGTGTAAAGGCATGGATGGAACTTCAGGTTGGCCGGCACGGGGGTCCTCTCTCTTCAAGCTCATCTAGACTTTCTTTGGCACTCCTATTCTCCAGCTGCTACCTCTTCTTCCTTCTCTTTGTCCTCATTCCTGCTTCTCATCTTTTCTCCCAGATTTGGTGCTGTGTTTTTCTGGCCTTCTCTGTCTGTCTGGTCTCTTGGCCTTGAGTGGGTCCCCATTTCCTTGAACACGTGGCCTGATTCAGCCTGTAGCTGACCACCTTCCCTTCCTCACCCCCAGGAGTTCCTGAAGAAGGAGTTCAGCGCTGAGAACGTGACTTTCTGGAAGGCTTGTGAGCGCTTCCAGCAGATTCCAGCCAGTGACACCGAGCAGGTGCGGAAAGGGGGGTGTAGCAGAGGCCCGGACTTGGCAGGACGGTGCCCGACCTCTTCCTGCCCCTCCTTCTCAGCTAGCTCAGGAGGCCCGCAACATCTACCAGGAGTTCCTGTCCAGCCAGGCGCTGAACCCAGTGAACATTGACAGACAGGCCTGGCTGGGCGAAGAAGTGCTGGCTCAGCCCCGGCCGGATATGTTCCGGGCGCAGCAACTTCAGGTGAGCAGTGCCAAGGGCACATCCTTTGCCAAGAGTGACTTTGAGAGAGGGAGCAAAGAAGTAGAGTGGAGTCCGATCCTGGGGCAACTCAGTAGCAGAGCAGGCCAGAGCGCAGCACCACAGGCTGAACGCCTAAACTGGGCATCTAGCTGGGCTAGGGGCGGGGCCAAGAATTGGGGGCGGGGCTTCTGCCCTGAGCTTCGCGTTAGAGCTGGGAGGGGGTGAAGAAGAGGCTGCATCCCTAGGCTGAGGTGGGAGGCAGCCCCAAGGGCGTGGCAGCGAGGCGGCTAGTCTCTTCACCTGCCTTGCAGATCTTCAACCTGATGAAATTCGACAGCTACGCGCGCTTCGTCAAATCGCCGCTCTACCGAGAATGTCTCCTGGCAGAGGCCCAGGGCCGCCCCTTGAGAGCACCTGGCTCTTCGAGCCTTGGCAGCCCGGATACTACACGGAAGGTGCGGACTAGGGGCGGTGGGATGGGTGTCCAGAGGTCGATCTGCAAGACCGCAAGATACGCGGGTGTCAGCCTGTGATGGACCTGCGTGCAGGTGAGACCCCAGCCCCATTCTCTATACCCACAGAAGCCAAAGTTGAAGCCTGGGAAGTCGCTGCCCCTTGGCGTGGAGGAATTGGGGCAGCTGCCACTATCTGAGGGTCCCGGGGGCCACCCACTCCGCAAATCCTTCCGCAAAGGTGAGGGCAGGAAGGGGCCACAGAGGTGCTTTGGGAATGCCCCTTCCTCCATAACCCACCCAGTCGGTAAGACTGCAAAAACAGGAAAGAAATGCCCCTTCCTGAGACCACCTCATCCGCCTGGGTGATTCTGTTCTCAGGCTAGACTCTAGAAGTTTGGGAGTCTCCCATGGCAGCAACCTTCCAGGGACCCACACCACATGGCCCCTGCAGGACGGCTTGGAAGAAGGCCCACCAGACACGGGGCGAGGCCTCCGTGGAGGATGGGTGAGGAGTAGGAGGTTGTGCCTGCTCATTGTGCCTATTCCTTTAGAACTGGACAGCAAGGCCACACACTTGGCCTTACGCCGAGAATCTCAGGGCTCCCTCAATTCCTCAGCCAGTCTGGACCTTGGCTTCCTTGCTTTCATCAGCAACAAATCTGAGGTGAGCCTGGGGAAACAAAGTACAATGTGGATGAGGACCATTCCTCGCCCTTTATGTGGTGCCTGCCGTTCTCAGCTGATGACCTCACTTGCATTTCCAGCTTGTCCCATGGAGCCAAACCCTTACCTTCCTTTTCTTTCTCATGCATCTCCTGGGCACGTATCCTCTTCTAGCAGCTATATGTGCACGTGCAGGTCGCAGGTATCCACAACATGTGTGTGGACACCAGTGGGAGAACCTGTGCACATGCTCGGTTGTGTATACCTACGTTCCCACAGGACACATCTTTGCCTGCTTCCAGGTGTGTCCTTGTATGTGTGTGCCCCAGCCAGCTTACCTGTCTCCATGTGCTGACTGCATGCCTTTGCATGTATACCCACACCCTCCCTTCACTCCTCCCAGAGCCAGAGCCACCGAAAGAGCCTTGGGAGCACCGAGGGTGAGACTGAGAACCGACCAGGGAGGTACTGCTGTGTGTACCTGCCCGACGGCACGGCTTCCTTGGCCTTGGCTCGACCTGGTCTTACCATCCGTGACATGCTGGCAGGCATCTGCGAGAAGCGAGGCCTCTCCCTACCTGACATCAAAGTGTACCTGGTGGGCAATGAGCAGGTATGACGCTGACCTGGCCCTAAGTCTGACCTTCCTGATTCCGACAACTCCATCCTGCACCAGTTCTATCGACCCAACCCTTTTCCCTGTCCTCACCCACTTCCTAACTCCAGCCTACACAGCTCCGCAACCCCACCTCCACCCTACTCCCAGTTCTAAATCAGCACAAGCACCAACTCATTATTCAAACTTGCACATCCACCTGTATTCCACAAAAATCCCTCCCTTACATGCCCATCCTCACGTGCAGCTTCATTAGTGTCCCATTTTGGTGGTCTTAGGGAGGTAGAGCCCAGCAAAAGTCACTAATAGATCTTGGATTTTCCTCATTGTTCCCTCAGTTCAGACTGTCATCCCTTTGAAATTACCCTAACCTCCTCCTCTGCCACCAGAGTCATTCAACTGTACCTGACCACTGAACACCTTTCCTCTAGGTACAATCTAGAATTAAGCTTTTGAGAGGTGATTAGGGGAAAATCTCTTTAAATGGAACCCTCCTGGAAGGGGATCTAAAGGAATACTACTGCTTTCCATGCAGACCATCAGGGCTTCACTCACCTAGTAGTCCAGCCCTAAGGCCCTGCTGAGTGGGTGGACAGGACCCAGACCCAGGCTCTGCTTTCCACGCCCACAGTCTGAGGTGAGCCAGGCAAGAGGTACTTAGGAAGGAGTAATCAGACTCCCAGCAGAAGCTTCTCAGGGGGAAGGTTGGCATTTCTGGCTGGTGTCTGGAAGGCTTCATGCAAGAAGCAAGAATTGGTGAGGACAGAAAGGAATCTGCCTGGCAGAGCTGTGGCAGAAGACATTCTGGGCAGAGGGAACAGCTTAAGCAGAGGAGTGGAGGTGGAGATTGTAGGCCCTGCTCAGGAGCCTGGGGCGTGGGAATTTGAGGGTAGTAGGGGGGGCACTATGCCCACTCCCTCAGGGCTCCAGAGCAGCCACCAGCAGTCCAGATGGGCATTCAAACCTGCTAAATATAACTTCGCCACCCACGCTCCACCTGTCTCTGCTGCTTAGCACAGGCTCACTGTCTGGAAGAGGCTTTCCCCCTCCCTCCCACCGCCTCCCAGGGCTGGCACAGACAGTGAGGCCTCCGGGCGGTGGGCACGACTACCATGACTGTTTATGTACCTAGTGTGTTCCAAGACGAGCCAGTACTTCACGTCTTTCTGGCTGCACAGCAGTCTGAGGGGGTGGGCACCTTTTCTGCAGTGAAAAGACAAGGAGTATCCTTAGCAAAGAGGGGATAGAGAGGCGGACCTGTGTTAAAAAAAAAAAAAAAAAAAAGGGACAAATCCTGGGTGGCTGTCCACAGGAGGGCAATGAGGAAGGAAACTTAGCTAGCCACTCTGGTTGGATTTCCCATGACTGAGAGACAGGGGCAGCTGTTCAGGAGGCAGGTCTGACGGGTGATCAGAGACCTAAGCCCGGTCCTGCCATAGCTCGCCATAAGTCCATTCATGTCCCCACATCCTTCTGTGTCTCCCAACTCTAGTCCTTGTGAAGCTCCCACCACCATTCTTGTCACTCTTTTCTTTTTTGAGACAGGGTCTCTCCATGTAGTTCAGGCTGGTCTTGAACTCACAGCTATCCTCTTGGTGAAAGCCTCCCAAGTCCTGGGATTACAGGCATATGCCACCATGCCCAGCTTCTTGCCATTCTTCTTACTTGCTCAGTCTTACTACCCTCCAACACCACCTGGTTCCCTACTCCCTCTGTCCCTATACATGCCTGCTCTCCACTTCCATCTGATTTTTATGGAGCCTATTGGAGGCCACAGGAAGAAGTGAAAGTGGATGGCTTAGGGTGGAGGGAGGGATTCTTAGACCTGCCCTGGTGTGTGCAGAAACCCCTGGTCCTGGATCAGGATTGTACAGTGCTGGCAGACCAAGAAGTGCGGCTGGAGAACAGGATCACCTTCGAGTGAGTGTTGCCCCCCTGGCTGGGTCTGGAGTCCTACACTGCTTTGGTTCTCCCAGCTTCCCTCAGATCCTACCTCCGGGTTCAAACCGCAACCCAAGCCAGTTTTACTTTTCTGGTTCCATCCCTGCACACCCTGGGGCAGCCTGGAAGGGCTACAGGGGAGGGGAGCTGGCCCTCTGCCCCTCTGCAGCCCAGGGGTCCTGTGCAGGCTCGAGCTGGCAGTGTCGGAGCGTGTGGTGCGGATTTCTGCCAAGCCCACTAAGCGGCTGCAGGAAGCTCTGCAGCCCATCCTGACAAAGCATGGCCTCAGCCTGGAACAGGTGGCCTTGCACCGGGTGAGCCAAGGGGCAGCTGGCCAGGGGTGGTTCTGGGTGGTGGGGAGCTGGTTACCTATCCCAAAAGCTGCTGACCTCTCCCCACAGCCAGGTGAGAAGCAGCTGCTGGACCTAGAGAAGCTAGTGAGCTCAGTGGCCACTCAGAGACTGGTCTTGGACACTACTCCAGGTAAGGACACTGACCTGGAATTTGATGTCTGAGTATGGCTCTGGCCCAGGATGGGGAGTCCAGGCAAGAGGCAGACCACAGTGGCATTCTGTCACAGGTGCAAAGATCAGTGGAGCCAGTAATATATCCTCCTCCTCCAGCCCGGTAAGCAAGAGCCCCAGGATGCCTTTGTCTACCCGCTAGTTTTCTTCCATCTCCTGGCTGTGACTAACCCACGTTCTTGCAGGGAGACCCTCCTAGGACCCAGGAAAAGGCCACTTATCTCTCTCCACAGCCCCACAGTTCTCTGTTGGAGGTGCCCAGTAGTACCACTGGGAAACGGCAGACTTGCGACATTGAAGGTACAATGTGGGAATGGTGGGGACGGGACCAGAGGGACTAAGGAAGTGCAGTGACATCAGAGAGACTTTAGCTAAAGCAGTGACCTGAGTGCCTTTGGCCCTGGAACCAGACAACCTGAGGCCACTAGAATTGGAGGACAAGAAGGTCTTGAATAAGGGCCATAGAAGCCACAGGGGCTGAGGTCAGGAGGCTGTGATCATGGTAAGGCAACTAGACTGAGGTGGGCTAGCATAGGCAGTGTGAGGAGGGTGGGCCTTTTGACTCTGTGGCTGCCCTCAGGCTTGGTAGAGCTGCTGAACCGGGTGCAGAGCTGTGGGGCCCATGACCAGAGGGGCCTTCTTCGAAAAGAGGACCTGGTACTTCCAGAATTTCTGCAGCTGCCTGCCCAACAGCCCAACTCCCCAGAGGCTCCAGCACAGACCAAATCAGCTGCCCAGTCCAGGGGCAGCCTCTCCGATTCCACTATCCACTCAGCCCTCTGACACCCTTGTCACAGTCCAGGCTGGTTGCATGGCACCTGGCGGGCCGAGCATGCCATGGGTCCGCTCTGCATGCCCTGTCTGTGCCATGAGTGTCCCTGGCCTTTCCTGCCATGGGCAGGCCCACAGGAAGAGCCAGGAGCGGGTGACTCAGAGGAGCCATGTCCCACAGCTGCCACCACCTGGTCTCTCAGATGCTCACTCACCTGTCTGCAGCCAGGCACTGGGAGAGTGGCCTTATCTCCTTGGTGCAGCTGTGCCCAACATGGAGGGGTGGCGTTGGCAGTGCCAGCCTCCCCAGCCTGTGCCAAGTTCCAGCAGGGGGCAAAGAAGGGGCTGGCCCCTCCTTAGGAAGTGAATGAGACTAAGGCTTAGAGGTGCAGGTGGGTAGCCCCTCTCTATGCCCACACTCTATTGTACATATGGATTTTGCAGTTGGCTTGGGGCAGCTGGGCTTGTCCTGGATGTACGATATTGTTATTATAATTATTATTATTATTCTGCCATGAGATGTGTTCCTTGTGTGTCACTCTGCTCTTCTCCCCACCCCCTGTGACAAACCACACTGCCTCTATCACCAAAGTGAGTGCCAGGAAGTTTGCGAGGACTTCAGGATGTACCTCTTGACTTCCTGTTTTCAGAATCTCTTTTCCTGACTGCACAGAACACAGGGGCAGAGGAGTGCATAAGAGAGAGCTGCTGCTCCCCCCACTCAGTGTGGCTGTGCCCCGGCCATCATTCTGGCTGCTGTTCTCTGCTTCTATCTGGCCCGAGTGTGTCTTTATACACCTAACTTGGGGCTCATTTGGATGCATCAAAGGCTGATACAGGGCTTAGGCATGGTGGCACATGCCTTAATCCTAGCACTTGAACAGTTGAGGCAGAATGATTGTGAGTTTGGTCACCCTGAGCTACATAGTGAGCTCAGGGCCCGCCTGAACTACATAGCAAGACTGTCAAACAAAATAAGACAAAACAAAACAGAAAAGTCCTATATGAGGACACTAGTGGTTTTGGGGGTCAGATTTTCACACATACTTACTATGGCTGGGTGAGTTTTCCTGTCTCCAGGCAGATAGGGAAGTTAAGACTTTCCAAGGGAGGGGAAGTAGGGAGGACCTTCCAAAAGGAGGGACCCCAACTTGTCCCAACGCAGAGAGGTAAGTCTTGCCACAGAGGAAAGAAGGGGCCTCCAGAGATCCTCCTCTGAGGATGTGAGGGAGAATCCTCCCTGCCCCAGACAACTCCCCTACTGTCTCTTTTCTCAACTAATTCTTCTTCCGCTTTAAAATTGGTGCGATAGACCAATTAGGTTTGCTCTTCTGCTTTGCCGTCCTCTTCCGGCTTCCGCCTTCTGCCTATTCAGCCCATGTTATGCTTGAGGTATAAGCTGCTAAACAAGCTGATGATCCAGGCCCATGAGATACTTCATTCTCCCGGCCAGTCAGAGGCGGCTCTGTATGCTCCTTTGACTTCAGCTGTTCTGATCAAAATCCCAGTCCTGGCCATTTTTTTAACCACCTCCTAGGGATTTGTGCAAATGACCTTCAAGAAGAGACAGCACAGGAATGAAGACAGCGCAGGAGAATAGGACTGAGAGATTCTGAAAATGCCCCAAACTGACAACTTGTAGACTTTCTTTTTTTTTTTTTTTTTTGTCTTTTTGAGACAGGGTCTCACTATGCAGTTCAGGCTGGCCTTGAGCTCACTTCGTAGCTCAGGCTGGTCTCAAACTCACAACAATCCTCCTGCCACAGCCTCCCGAGTGCTGGGATTACAGGCCTGCGCCACCACGCCCGGCGTAGACTTTCTTCTTAGTCAAGCAAACACACTCCAGGCATATGTGTTTGTTTCTCAGGCATGCGACCACAGAAATCCTGCTTCACTGGCCACCCCAGCAGGCTCAGACTGTGTCAGTGCAGCATGCAGGACAGGACAGGGACTGCACAGCACTAGGGTTTCTGTGTGAGGGTGGGTGAGAGGAAGGAGAATTGTGCCCTTTCTTTCTTTCTTTCTTTCTTTCTTTCTTTTTTTCTGTCTTTTTGAGACAGGGTCTCACTATGCAGTTCAGGCTGGCCTTAAGCTCACTTTGTAGCTCAGGCTGGTCTCTAACTCACAGAAATCCTCCTGCCTCAGCCTCCCGAGTGCTGGGATTATAGGCCTGCACCACCACGCCCGGCTCTGCCCCATGCCCTTTCTCTGAGCAGCCAGAGAACTTCCTTCAGATTTCTTGGGAACTCCTGTGAAAGGAAACACCTCTTTATCTGTCTTAGGATAGAGAGGTGGGAGCACTGCGCCAAATGAGAGATGGCCCCTTCCCTGATGCTGACAGGCAGATCCTGCAGGCCAAAACCAGCCCTCACCAGCCCTTACCTCTGTAGACCCAACAATGATGCCTGTTACCCCTAGAGACCAAAGGGACTGCTCCTCAAGGCCAAGTGAAGAGCTCCATGAAGTCAACTCCCTGGCTATTGTGGTGGCACATGCCTGTAATCCCAGCACTTGAGAGACTGAGGCAGGAGGATTGCTTTGAGTTCAAGGCCAGGCTTGGGCTACATAATGATTTAAAGACCAGCCTGGACTACATAGCAAGACCCTGTATCAACAAAAGAAAAGAAAAGAAAGAAAGAGGGGCTGGGGAGATGGCCCAGTAGAATAAGCACTTGCATGGCAAGCACAAAAAGAAAGAAAGAAAAAGTCAGCTCCTACTGGGTAAGAACTCACATATACTGAGTTCCCCAAAATAGATGCAAGGCATCTTTTATTCCATCTTCATTATCACAGCAAACAAGCAGGATGAAAGCAGGTTTGCAAGAAGGGCAGTGGCCTGCCCAGAGCACACATGGATGCTTCTGTGAGACTTTGCCAACACTTAGGCCTATTTGTTAACCAGTTTTCAGATATACCATTGTAACCTGGGCAGCAAGGCACATGCCTGTAATCCAAGCACTCAGCTATTTGAGGCAAGAGGATCACCATGACTTTGAGCCACCCTGAATTCAAAGATCTTGAACTACATAGCAAGACTTGTCTCAAAAACAAACAAACACCCTAACACCTAATTTTATGGAGGACGCAGGCTAAGGGATCAGGTATGACTTCTTGAGAACAGCCATGAGACCTGAACCAATAGCATTCCAAGCTCTAAGAGACAATTTTGTTCCCCTTCTCTTGTCTTTCCCCACAAGGGCTGGAGAAGGGGTATGAGATGGACACAGAGTACACTGGGACCTTGGTTCTAGGCCAGGGTGGGGGCAGTTGGGGAACTGCCTGCTACTTGGGGCCCCTTCTGAAACCATGCTGACACAGCAGCACGTCAGTGCCAGCTGGGGCAGCCAAGGTGCACCCTGCAGGGGGCCTGGCTTGCTAGTCAGGTGACTCTGGCTTCTGAGGGTTGTGGGAGCTGAAGGTCACTTTCACAGGGAAACAAAGACCCAGACAGGGAGGAATAAAAACAACTGGCTAGATTAAATCCTACACAGCTGCAAAGTGAATAACTCCAGGGGGTGCCATTCCCATCCTTCATCCCAGGAGAGCTGGGAACATAAATGTGCCTCCCTTGGGCAAGGGGCCTCTGTGACCATCTCAGCACTGGTCTGCAAAGAACTGATTGAGGATGGAGTAGAGACAAAACAAAAAAGAAAACTATTACAAAGCCAGCATCCCACCTGCAGACCATCCTGGATGTCAGGATGACAGTCTGACCACAAAGATGAGTGGGCGGGTGGGCATGACCTCACTAGCCAGAGAACCGCCAAGTTGCTACCACCTTGCTGAGTGGCTGAAGGAACCTGGAATCCAGATCAAAACCTAGAGTGTGGAACATAGAACTGGAGCTTTAGTTCTGGAGTCCAAAGCCTGGAGCTGGAGTCTGAAGCCCAGAATGAGAACCTGAAGTCAAAGACCTGAAATCCAGAACCTGGAGCCAGGAATCTGGATTTGGAGATGAACCCAGAGCCCAGTACCTAGAATCAGAACTCCAAGCTCGACCTCAAAGCCAGAAACTAAATCCAAGAGGCTGGAACTCAGAGAACTGAGCCCAGAATCCAGAGCTTGGAACTAAGAATTTAGAATTCAGGGGTTTGGAACTCCTAGCTGGAAATAGAATTAGGGTATAGGTTCCAGAACTGGAGCTAAGCTTGAGGCCCAGAACAGAGAACCCAAGACCCAAAACCTAAAGCTGGATCTCAGAACTTCACGTCTGGAAGCTAGATACTGAAGCCTGGAACTCCCACTTTGGTAGCATGCTCTCCATGCTGGACCCTGAGCCTTACTCTCCATGCTGGACCCTGAGGCCAGCATGCAAGACACAGGGCTGGAGCCACATGAGGGAGGGAGCTGCAGGGAAGAGGCAATTTCCAAAAAGCCCAAAGCAGCCTCAGCTCTTTTGGACACAGACTCTGCCCTTGCCTGTAAATGAGTGACCAGTGCCTGGGACACGAAGATTAATAATTATACAGGGTTGTTATCACCCAAAGAATGGTGCATCCTCAGGTCAGCCATCCCAGCCTTGGTTTCCCATCTGCAAAATGGGACTTAGGAAGCCGGGTGTGGTGGCACATGCTTGTAATCCCAGCACTCGAGGCTGAGGCAGGAAGATTGTTGTGAGTTCAAGACCAGCCTGAGCTACAAAATGAGCTTAAGGCCAGCCTGAACTGCATAGTGAGACCCTGTCTCAAAAAGACAAAAAAGCCGGGCGTGGTGGCGCATGCCTATAATCCCAGCACTCGGGAGGCTGAGACAGGAGGATTGTTGTGAGTTCGAGACCACCCTGAGCTACAAAGTGAGCTCAAGGCCAGCCTGAACTGCATAGTGAGACCCTGTCTCAAAAAGAAAAAAAAAAAAAAAAAAAAAAAAAAAAGACAAAAAAAAAAGGGACTTAGATGAGACAATGTCTTGGGGCTCAATCTGCACTGGGCTTCCCTGGCCTGCTCAGATTGAAAACCAAGCTCTCCAAGGGAAGACAAAATCAAGAGAACCAGGGCAGGGTGTGCTCTGTTCCCCAGGGGGAGGAATCTTGTGGCCCTACTGCTGTATCTGCCAGCCCAGGGATAAGAACCCTTGAGCCGGGCGTGGTGGCGCACGCCTGTAATCCCAGCACTCGGGAGGCTGAGGCAGGAGGATTGTTGTGAGTTCGAGACCAGCCTGAGCTACAAAGTGAGCTTAAGGACAGCCTGAACTGCATAGTGAGACCCTGTCTCAAAAAAAAAAAAAAAAAAAAAAAAAGAACCCTTGCCCTGACCGCTGATACACAAGGCACGTGTCTGCGGTACATGTGTACATGTGCAGTCCTGGTGGTCTGAATGCTGGGATAAGGATCACTGCCATCTTCCCAGAGTGCAGCCCTGTGCTGACCCGTGGAGGACTGTATGTTCACTGACTTAATGCCATGCTTGTACGAAGAGGCCTGGGTTCTCAAACTGTACCATTGGGGAACATTGTTGTGGGATCAAACGGATCATACAGTTCTCCATGCACCCCCCACCCCCGACAACTCAGTTCATAGCAGAATGGTCTTGATTATTGGTTTTTTTTTGGGGGGGGGGCTTTGGCTGTAGTCAAACTTCAAGTCCTGTAGAACATTCAGGAAACTATATTTAAAAGCAAATGGATATTAACCAATAATTGCAAAATCAACTGGTTGTGCCAACAACCTGCTCTGTTGTTCTTGGGAACAGTCTCTCTCTCTATTCTGCCATTGTTCCACTCCTAGAGAAATTCTTTTCACTGGCATTGTGAAATCCAGTGCATGTCAGCCTCTCACATTCACGCGGGCCGTGCCGTTACCACTGTATATCACCACCACCTGATCCACCCTGACCAGCGCAGCTGTCTCCACCTCCTTCAGATCACTTGACATCTCAGTAGCATCTGACCCAGCTGATCAGCGAGTCTCTTTCAAAACCGGGTCACCCAGGGTTCCAGGGCACCTGCATTTCTTCTCTTCTGCTCTGGACATTTCCCTTGGTCGGCTTTGCTGGATTCTCTGCTTTACTCTCCATCAGATGTAGGTGCACTTCTGGGCTTAGCTGTGGACTCAGTCTCTCATTACGCATACTCATTATACATACTCTCACTGGGATTTGACTTCCCAGGCACAGTCTGAGGTCAGAGGGGTGGGCAGGAAGCTAAATTGCATTGATCCTCCAGGCTGTGCCAGCATGCTGGTATTAATGGCTTTTTTTTTTTTTTTGTACAGGATCTCACTACTAAATTGAACTCGTAGTGGTCCACCTGTTCATAGCCTCCCAAGAGCTGGTATTACAGGCATGCACCACCAGCCCCAGTCTTAATGCGCCCTGGGGACAGGGCCAGCACTGCCGGCTGGGGGATGGAATCCCCTGCCCCTGAACCTGCTTGCAGGCACTTTAATCTGCTGAGCTACTTGGCTGGCCCTAAGCATGCTGGTCTTTATTTAAGTAGTTAACATATTTTTAAAGAAAGAAGGGGGTGACATGATTAACTTTGGATTTTGAAGAGATCACTGGCTTCTTTCTATGGAGAACAAATTTCAGGGCAGGACACTTGGGAAGTCACTGCAATTCCCCAGAGGCAATGACTCAGCCCAGGGTGGCTCCGTCCAGGAAGGTGTCACAAAATGCTGGATGATGAAAGGAGAGATAAAATTAGGAAAATTGGAGGAAGAGTTGGAAGTAAGTGGGGGGAGCAAAATAAATGTACAGGATGCCTGTCTGGTGTCTGGCTTCCACTGATGGTGTCTGGCTTCCACTGATGGACCACATGCTGCTTGCAAAGGTCAGGAACATGAAGGAGGCTCGCTCAGGGTAAGCTGAGGAGCACCGAGTGCTCAGCCAGACAGAGCCAGCTGCTCCTGCCACAGGCCCCTGTGACATAGCCTCTGCAGAGGCAGCTTCCTGCCAAATAGCTTCTCCCCCTCTGTACCTTTCCTCACAGTGAGATAACCCCAACCAGAAAGCTTCTGGACCAAGAGGAAGTCTAAGGAAGCCATGTCTAGAGCCCAAGTACACTGACAGGGTGTGAGTCATTATCCAGGGGAACACAGAGAATCTGTCACCAACCAAGGAGGAGACAAAAAAAAAAAAAAAGGAGACAGGCACTTGGGGATGAGTAGTCATAAAATGAGCAGAGGGGCTGACACTGAAATCTTCAGGGCTAAAATGGAGCTACTTTTTTGTTGCTCCCAGGAACTGTGATAGAAGATCTGGTCAGCTCTAAAGTTTCATTGTCACTAGGGCTGAACCAGCCCCACATCAAAATAAAAATTTAAAAAATTGCTTTTGGAAATAGTGGCTATATAAATCCACACAATTTTGGAAGTCTAAACTAGGTCTTAAATGGAATCCACCATCATTTAATCTGATCAGACCTTTTATCCCTACCCAAATCTCCTTATGACACTGAATCTGGGCCCTAACTCAGGCTTGACAGTGCTATGAAAGGGAAACAAGATTCTGTGCCTGGGGGCAGGGATGTGCCCTGCCCTGGCAGGATCGTGGTTCTGGTTGACCACAGACTCCCCTGCAGAGCTGAAGATTAGCAATTAACTCAGAGGAATCTCAGGATGAAATTAATTGGGGAACATAAGGAGGGTAGCTGGGGTTCTAGGGACTTTGCCCTTGACCCGAAGGTATAAAGAGAAGGTCTCAGCTATCCCTTAGGCCCCTGGAGTCTTCCCTGTGCTGCTATACAGAAGCTGAAACGTAGACCCTCAAGGTGAGACCAGAGCCCCACATCCCATGCTCACTGCCCATCTCCCTGTCTTTGTCTGTGTTTCTCTTCCTGTTCCCTCTAATGTATTAATCACAGCCCAGCCTGGCTCACTCCTCCAGAACAGAAAGGGCTGCTTTTGAGGGGTTTGGAATTCAGCTCTGTGTACTCCTCTGCCCCAGTAGCCACAGACTTCTGGGACAATGTGGGGAGACACTGAAGCAGGTTGGGCCAGGTTGGGGCACCCCTACCCCATGAACCAAGAGCTCCTGGGACAGTGCAGGGAGCATCTAAGGAAGGCCAGTCCTGATCTGAGCCTCATTCATGGGAAAGATTCCCAGTGTGTGTTTATTGCCCATTGAAGAGGTAGATGGGGAAAGAAGGGCATTGTGAGGGGGGTTCAGGCCAGGAGAGCCTTCTCCAAGTATGTCCTCAGCCAGCAGGTGCCCATGACCCCTCCCTGCTCTCAGGGTGGAAAAACCTTGTGCATAGCTTACCTGGCCTACACCTGTAGCCTCTGTGTTCTAATTTCACTCGTTCCCTGCCTGCCTCCAGCTGCATGCTCAGTAATTTCAGTTTCTGAGCACCTGGGCTCTGTCCAGCCCCACAAGGCTTTTGCAAACATGCCCCTCTTCCTCTCCAAAAAATTACCATGTCCATCTCAGCTTCATAGTCTCCTTCTCCAAGAGCCCATGCCTTGTCATGGAACACTCGGGTGCTAGCTGTACCTATCATAACACCATTACTGTCATTTCCCACTCATTGAGAGATTATTTCACTTATATCTGTCTCTCCACTAGACCTTGAACTTCCTTGGGGCAAAGGGCATATCTGTCTTTAATTACTACAGAAGCCCATCATCAAGCCCAGAGCCTGGGATAAAATATATACTTTCAAGGGTGTGGATGTAGCTCAGTAGTGGAGCACTTGCCTAGCATATGAAAAGCCCTGGGAGGGGGCTGGGGAGATAGCTCAGTAGAATAAGCACTTGCCTAGCAAGCGCAAGGGCCTGAATTCAATCCCTGGTTTCCCAAAAAAAAAAAAGAAAAGCCCTGGGTTTGATTGATTGATCTCCAATAACACACACACACACACACACAGACACACACACACGCACGCACACACAAATACATGAATGTGAAAATTGGTTCTGAGCACTTGAGTGTGCCTCTCTGGGTGTATCTGAGAGGAGGAGTGAGATGGATATTCGTATATGACCATCTGCCTGTGTGTGGGTAGGAGGGTCTGGGACACAGCAGTTGTCATTCAGCATTGCTGCAATCCCTGAATGCAGGTTTCACTGCCAGTGCCCAATATGATGTCCTATGAAGAAAGGCTGGGGAGCCCTGCTGTCTCCCCACTTCCAGTCCATGGCAGACATGTGATGCATGGGGCAGCCTTTGCCTATGTGCCCAGCCCACAGGGTGAGTGCTGTTCCCACACCCTCGACCGTGCTTGTCCATGGTTGCCCACATCCCTGGTGAGCTCCCCACTCTTCCACTTGCCTCTCCTTTTCCCTGGGCCCCCAGGGCCTCTGGAAACCCCTAATCAACCTCCTTCCCAGTCCTGCACAGGATCCCAGGGACAACCGCCTATGCCTTCCCCAGCCTGAGCCCAGTGGCCCTCACAGAGCACGGATGCCCCTTGGAGCTCCATGACCCACTACCTGCCAAGGTGGTGCTGGAGGAGGAACATAAACCAGGTTGCCTGGGCCAGGGGGCAGCAGGGGAAAGGGCAGTCATGGCCCCAGCCCCCTACCTGCTATGCTCATGTCTGGCTTGCCTCCAGAGCCCAGACTGGTCCAGAAGATATGCCAGGCTTGCACCACGCTTCTCAGGGTACCACTGATGCTGGCTTTCCTCTACCTCTTTGTCTGCTCCCTGGATGTGCTCAGCTCAGCCTTTCAGCTGGCCGGAGGTAGGGCCTACGGGGAGAGGCCAGGGAGAGGTCTGAGGAGGATCTCAGATGACATTGGCTTGTGTTCCCCAGGGAAGGTGGCTGGAGACATCTTCAAGGATAATGCCATCCTGTCCAACCCAGTGGCAGGGCTGGTGGTGGGGATCCTGGTAACTGTGCTGGTGCAGAGCTCCAGCACCTCAACCTCCATCATTGTCAGCATGGTCTCCTCCGGCTGTGAGTAGGCCAGGCCAAAAGCCTGGAGTGCTGGATGACTCTGGGGAGCATGGGAAGGGTGTAGGATGAGGGCAGGACAGAAAGGGGGAGAGAGCTGAGGGCGAAGGGCAGGGCTCTCACGTCTGCCCTCTAAAGCAGAGCCACGAGTCTATATTATGATTTATTGGGGAAAAAAAAAAACCTGCTTTGCACAATTGTGGCACAGGCTAGTAAAGTCTGAAATTTTCAGAGCAGGCCATCTGGAAGAACAGGCTGGAATCCCTGGGCAAAGCCAATGCTGAGGGCTAGGGAGATAATTCAGTGGCGTAAGTGCCTGCTTGGGAAGTGGAAGTTCAATCTCTGGTAACACACACACACACACACACACACACACACACACAAACGCAGCCAGTGCTGAAATCTATAGGTGAAATTTCTTCCTCAGGGAAGCCTTGTTTTTTTTTTTTTAAGGTCTTTCTTCCAACTGAATGAGGGCCACCTACTTTATGAAGCACAATCATCTTTAAAACCAACAAGAGGTAGAAATCACGTCTATGAAATAACTTCACAGAAACACCCAGACTTGATAGAATAACTGGACCCTATAGGCTAGTTAAGTTGACACGAACAACCGGTCAGAATACTTGCGTGCATGTATACACACAAGCACAAATGTGTCTGTATATGAGATATGAGACCTCATAGCATGTGTGCACACTCACCCTGGCCACACGGACCATGGCACTAGCAGGTGTTGTGTGGCTGGAGCCAAGGGGCCCTCATCTAGTTAGGCAAACAAAATCACCTTGCCAGATGTGACGGCACATCCCCATAACCTCAGCACTCAGGAGGCTGAGAGGCAGGAGGGTGGCTCCACGGTCAAGGCCAGGCTGGGATCACAGCCTGACAGTGAGGTCCTGTCTCAAAAACACTAAAGAAATCACCTCTTCTACCAGTGCTAGAGGTGAGCTCTGCCATCCCCATTATCATGGGCTCCAACATTGGCACCTCTGTCACCAATACGATCGTGGCCCTGATGCAGGCAGGGGACAAAACTAACTTCAGGAGGTAAGGAGAGGTAGGAGGGTGGGGCTTTTGCTCATTGAGGGAGGGCAGCCCCACATGCTAGGAGCCTCCAGCCCAAGTGCCCCCGGGCTCCAACCTGCCCTGCAACGTGGCCTCCCTACCCAGGGCCTTCGCGGGGGCCACGGTGCACGACTGCTTTAACTGGCTATCCGTTCTGGTCCTGCTGCCCCTGGAGGCTGCCACTGGCTACCTGCATCACATCACTGGACTTGTGGTTGCCTCCTTCAATATCCGAGGCGGCCGTGATGCCCCTGACCTTCTCAAAATCATCACAGAGCCCTTCACAAAGCTCATCATTCAGGTGGGGACAGGGCTTGGCATGGGGTTGAGGCTGGAAGTGATAAGGAACCTCACCTTCACTCCCCTCCTCTCATCTTACTCACAGCTAGACAAGTCCGTGATCACCAGCATTGCCACAGGGGATGAATCCCTGAGGAACCACAGTCTTATTCGGATCTGGTGCCACCCAGACCCCATGGGGGTGAGTCCAAAGCCTGGTCTTTTAATTTTATGGTTCACAATGTTCCAAATAGTCCCTGAAGATCATTTAGTCAGGAGAGAGCAAATACATGTTACTTTTCCTCTGATATCATGCCCGTGACAGACATTGCTAATCCCTCTCAACCTCACACATTGCTTTAGGCAGATATTGCCAATCAATTAGAGTTGGTGTGTAATTGACCTAGCCCAGTAGTTCTCAAAGTATGGTCCATGGAGCACAACATCAATAGTATCTGGGAAGGTATTAGAAATGCAAATTAGATATACTTCCTTCCCTAGAACTACTGAATAATGCATCAACAAACCCTCTGGGTTTGTTAATGCTCAAGTTTGAGAACGGCAGATATAGTCAGCTCTCTGATTTTACCAGTAGATAGAGGTTCAGAAAGGCTAGGAAACTTGCCAGAACCTGTCTGCTGTCAGGGCCTGAGGATGTCAGCGGGGTTGGTGACTCAGATCTGCCTTGTTTGAGGGCCCAGCAAATGTGGGAGAGAAAGTGAGAAGAAAATGCTGTGAAGGACACTGAGGGAAGTTAGATGAATAGGAACCTAGCTCAGGAGCAAGACACATGAGCCGCTGCGTGGAGACCTTGAGACACAGCAGCCAGCTGCACTGATACTGGGATACCTTCTCCTAGACTGTACAGTGTGCGTTGTTCATCTTTCTGTGCTGTTTCTGCTGCTCCTACCCTCCTGAAGAACTGTTGAGATTGGTTGGACACTCATAGGTCAGCTATTATGCCAGGGTAACAAGGAAGTAGACAGCATACTTTCTTATTCAGCCATAAAAAGGAAAATGCTTCAAGACCATAATGCACCACATTTTCTTCTCCTTAACTATTAATATAAGAACAAATTCCAGGGCTGGGGAGATAGCTCGGTGGAATAAGCGCTTCTCTGGCAAGTGCAAAATGGCTCAGTGGGATAAGTGCTTCCCTGGAAAGTGCAAGGGCCTGAGTTCAATCCCTGGTTCCGCAAAAAAAAAAAAACTAATTCCATTTAGAACAAGCTATGAGAAATTCCAAAGCCCACAGTCCCAGTGTAAGCTCTTCCCCCTTGTTCTCTCTACTTGCTGCTTGAAGTTACTGGAGCTTTATCCCAGCATGAACAGAAAACACTCAGTCATCTTGCCCTGCCATGTTCTTTTGCATTGAGAGTGGCACACAGTTCAAGCTCAGCCTTTCTGAGGGTTCAAGGCAGCCTGACATAAAAAAGCCCATGTGGATAGCTTTTATGCTGGCTTTGTGACCTCGGTAACATGTCAGCTATCTTCTCATGAGCTCTTTGGACACTGTGAGAGCTCGCTCAAACACCACAGCCTCTCTACTATAGAGCAAAGTCTAGTATGCAGCCATACCACCCTGTGTGCACCTGAGCTCATCTACAGAACAAAAAGAAGAGAGAGGAAGAGAGATTGCACACTGGTTTTCACACACAAAAAGAAAAGCTTCTCTCGCTCCTCACTTCCTCTGAATTGCCCGCTGTCCACTTGCTGCAGCAGTAAGCAGGTTTCCACTTGCACCATGTGCCACGTTAGTGAGGTGGACTCAGGGAACACTTTTTACAAAAGCAGGAGCTGGAATTCAGCTATGTGCAGGAAGTCCCCACATTCACCTGTCTGGGCTGCCCTCCAGCTCTTCTCTACTGCTCCAGTCGCCACTTGTTAAAGCTCTGGTTTCATTTCCTCCCTGTGAGGAAATGCTTTCCTCAATAGCAGCTTGGAAGCTAGCTGGGGGTATGAGTTCCCTGCTCTCACCCTCCCTCGGGGACTTCTGCCCATAGGTACTCGATTCATGTCCACATGCACTTGTGATGTGCGTTGGTGGCTCCTCCAGCACCAAAGACTGCACCAAAGTTTTTCCTTTGATTCCAAAGTCTCCCTATACTGTACTCACTCCCAGCTTCTTACTGCTTCCAGCTTTTACTATTTGGGACTTAACTTTGCCTAACTGGTCTCCAGGGACCCTGGGTCACCAAGAAAAGAATGAGTCTTAGGCATTCCAAATGGAGAAAGTAAAAACAGACACACTTTTGGTGATCCAGTCGCTTCTGGATGTTCTTTAGGCCTGGCACTGTCCAAGAATTACCTTTGTGGGGGGCACATTATGGACTGTCAACCATACTTACCTGGTTTAAATAAGTATCTTTTAAGGATTTATGACCTAGAAAGCAGGACTCCCTACTTTACAAACAGCCTCACAGAGGTACAGTGGTTTGCCTTAGTTTATAATTGAGGTGTGAATACTGCTGGAATCAGGGCTGGGGAGATGGCTCAATGGAATAAGTGCTTCCCTGGCAAGCACAAGGGTGTGAGTTCATTCCCCGGTTCCGCAAAAAAAAAAAAAAAAAAAAATACTGCTGGAATCCATCACTCCTCATCGTTCTGCCTCTCCCAAGACATCAATTTGACATCCCACCATATACATGTCCATTTACCATTCTGCCGTTCAGGCTCACATGCCACTCCAGGGGTAGTAGGTAGGTGTTAGTCTGAAGATAAATCTTTTTTTAGGCAAGATCTCACTATGTAGGTCGCTTGAACTCACTATATAGCTCAGGCTGGCGAACTCATAACAATCCTTCTGCCTCAGCCTCTCTAGCACTGAAATTACAGACGTGTGCTACCGCATCCAGTTTATGGTGATAAATTCTCCTTTTAGCCACCAGATGGGGCTGCTAGCCCAGAGCTATCAACTGCTTACACAAGAACAAAGGCCCCTCAACTCCCTTCCTCTGGAGGGGAAACTATTGCAGGCCCACATCCTGTGGGTTTCTCCCCTGGGAAAGGACTCTTGGAGCCTGATAGTCCTCTGTGAACTTAATCACTTCCTTCAGTTCCCAGAAGCATCTCCTTATTTTGGGGTGTCCCTACAGGCGCTTAAATCCCAACTCACTCTTCCAAGACTGCCATCTAGTTGCTGGGGAAAGGCAGGCAGGCAGCATTACTGGTTCCGTGCCACAGAGAAGGCAAGGAAGGCTCAGGATATATGTGTGGCTCGGTGTCACACAGCTGGAAATGGTTCAGTTGGTATGAGCCCAGAGCTGTGGGAGGTCCATTCCTTCTGTTCTTCCCTCTAGCCTGCCTCCTCATCTCCTTCCTGTTTTTCTGCTCAAACCCTAAGTCCAGACAGGATGGGCACATCCTGGGGAGAGGCCCCAGATGCCAGGCCTCTGGGCAGTAATCTAGGCTGGAGTTTCCCACTTCTGCCTTGCCCTGCAAGAAAGCCCCGGGGGAATGCTGCCTTGCCTTCTTCCTCCTCCAGCCTCGTTTCACAGTCAGTCATCTCCCTTTGCCCCCACTGCTGCTTTTGTATTCCCTGGGTACTGTAAAGTCTATGACATCACCAGTGGACTCAGCCAGGGCCATACAACCCCAGGTAGGGAAGTCAAGGTTCCAGAACCCCAAGGTTGCAGCTGGGGATATAGCTTAGTGGTACAGTGTGTGCTTAGCATACATGAGGCCTTGCATTGTAGCATCAGCACTCACACACGAGGGCCTTACACAAGGGCTTAGCCCTTGGCTTTGTCCTGCCCTTGATTCTTCCAGCCCTAGGGTAGGACTCTAACATAGTTCCTTATCTTCTTCTAGTCTCCTGGGGTCACAATCCTTTCACCCAGGAGAGGGCCCAGCCCAAAATGCTGCGTGGAACACAGGTTGAGGCACCCACAGAGGGTCATCTGCTTCCTAAGACTGGGTACCCCCCCCCCCAGAGTCTACCACACTACTCTGCAGCAAGGCCAGGATCCCCAGGCATGTTTGTAAGAGCTTTAAGGTCCTGACAGAAGAAGTCAATCACATCCCATGTGATCTGAGTGGGCCCAGGGAAGGAAACTATATTCCGTATTTAGAGACACAGTTGATAAAGCTTGTCATGAACTAAGCTCCTTTTTTTAAAAATTTTTTTGGTTTGAAGTAGGGTCTCACTCATGAGACTATAGTGTGGGCTGGTCTTGAACTCACTTATGTAGCCCAGGCTGGCCTCGAACTCACAACAATCTTCCTGCCTCGGCCTCCTGAGTTCTGAGATTATAGGTGTGCATCACCATGCCCAGCTCAAGCCCCGCAGTGAGGGCTTTATATACATTTTCTCATACCACCTTTATAACAGATTTTTCTTTTTTTTTTCTTTCTATTTCATATATCTTTTTTTCCATAATTTTATTGAGAAACAAATATCAATGAGACAGTTTCAAATCAAATTAGTAGGACAGTTTCAGTAATTAATACATTGCATATTGTTTTCTCAGATTTTTCTTTTGTTATCCTGCTTTAAGGAAATCTGACTTGGAGGCTGGGGAGATGGCTCAGTAGAATAAGTGCTTCCTTGGCAAGTGCAAGGGCCTGAGTTCAATCCCTGGTTCCACCAAAAAAAAAAAAAAAGAAAGAAAAGAAAAAAGAAATCTGACTTGGAGAGATGGCATGAGTGACCCAATGTAGTTAATATAAAAAAATAGGATTTAAACTCAGATCTGTCTGACAGCAAACACCTAGCCGTCTTGCCCACCTGCACAGTAGGTAGTTACCATCACTTTCCCAGTCTGGCCTCCGATATTCCATCAGAGATCGTTTGCTCCTGGTTTCTCAGTCTGTAGTAGGCCCCAGACAGGGGAGCTGAGAACACAGTTAAGGGCATTTCCTACCTGAGGGAGCACATCCCATCATACTCCTAACTTTCTTCCCATGCTAGGATGGAACCCAGGGGCAAGTGCTCTACCCCTAAGTGCTATACCTACTATATATATATATATATATATATATATATATATATATATATATATGTATGTATATATAATTATTACATATTATATAATATAGTAAAACAATATATAAACAATATATATTTTATAATATATTATATACTATGCATTATATAATATATAAAATATATATATATTTTACTGAATCCTGTCAGAGTAAGAAACTGAGAACTAGAGAAAGGAGCTTTAATGGCTATTAAAACTATATAATATATATATATATAGATTTAATGGCACAGTTTAGAACAAGATCTCAAGAAGCTGTAAACATCTCCTTACCGTTCCTAAGCCCCTTCCCGGTACAAGGCTAGAGTGAGGGACACAAGAGGGTCCAGGATGAGGCTTTGGGGACTGGGCCTCAGTTCCAGAAGAGGCAGAACGGACGGACAGGGAGAAGCTGTAGTTCTCACATTCTGCTTGGAAGCCTGCTTCTTTCTGAACCTCCTGTACCGGTGGCTTCTCCCCAATAAAACCTATCCTATTTTCTGTCATCGTTGGGTGGTCACTGGACTCCTGAGGGAAAGGCAAGAGGCTTGAGGTTGTTTTTTTTTTTTGTTTGTTTGTTTGTTTTTTGCAGAACTGAGGATTGAATTCAGGCCCTTGCATTTGCCAAGGAAACACTTATTCCACTGAGCCATCTCCCCAGCCTCTCTAGGTTACATTTTAAGTAATAACTGCATATCAAACAAGGCTAAACAGTAGTGGTCCACAAGTCAGACAAGGCTGCTTCTACTTCTTAGAGTTGTATGTATGTCTCAGAGTAGCCGCCAATATTTGCAGAGATTGTAAAGATTTTATCTAAGACTTCAGAATCATGGTTTCTCATAAAATTGGCCATTTGGGCCATGCTGGATAATGACAGTGGCTTAGACCTAAATTGCTCCTGCCCATGAAGACCCAGCACACGCTCTCTCCAACCCATCCACATGCCTGTGGACCTCATTTAGAATTGGGGATCTGAGAAGGCCCTCACTTCAGGGCAGCTGGCGGGAAGGGAAGAGATGGGGGCTGGACACTGTCCCACCAACTGTCCCCTCCCCACTGGATCCCCTCAGAGTAAGAAACTGAGCACTAGAGAAAGGAGCTTAGGTTAGTGGAAACCTTGTGATAAGGAGCGGGCCAGAATGCTGGGGAGAATGAAGGAGCACTCAAAAAGGATCAGTAATAAAAGACCTGGAAGGGGGAGTTCTCAGAACAAAAAGATTGTGGTTGCATTCAGTGCAGCTGAGAGATGAAAGAAACAAAGAAGCAGCAAATGTAGGCAATCAGGAGGGTCCTGCTGGTTCCAGTGAAGCCTACTCCATGGAGTAACGAGGTGGAAATGCAGAGGGCCCACCAAGGCTGGGTCTTGCATGTCAGATATTTCATTATGTTTTTCACCAGAAGAAATGGGGCCAGAAAGGGTGAATCACCTATCCACGGTGACCGAGTCAGGAGACCCATCTCCACCTTCCTCATCTCTCCTTATCTCCCATCCTATCCTTAATCCCAGGCTGCATTTTCCTATATTCTCTAAGTCACCTTCTTCTTAATCTAGGCTGCTACCTTGTCCAGGGCAGAGGCCAACACCAGCCAGATCCAGGGGAATGTCACCATGGAGAAATGTAAGTACCTGGAACATGGGAGGTGATCCTGCAGCAGCAAGGCCCCCTGGTATGGAAGCTGAGGGAGCCAGGAGGAGCTCTAGGCTCACAGTCCCAGAGGTGGACAAGGAGGAGCTGAGCTGGGGAGTGAGCACTCAGGAGTTCAATATTCACCCTACAGGCAACCACATCTTTGTGGACACGGGGCTGCCTGACCTGGCCGTGGGGCTCATCCTGCTGGCTGGCTCCTTGGTGCTCCTGTGCACCTGTCTCATTCTCCTTGTCAAGATGCTCAACTCCTTGCTCAAGGGCCAGGTGGCCAAGGTCATCCAGAAGGTCATCAACACTGGTAAGCCATTAGCAGTAGGTGGGAAAGCTACAGGGTTGGGAAAGCCTTTTTGGTCCTGCGAGGTCCTGCCACTGCCTAGGTCTGGATAAACCCCTACCATCTATGAGCCTCATTTTCCCCATTGAAAACAAAAGGGATTGGTCTGGGCAATTCACAGGCTCCTTGGGTGTTCCTTGAAAGCTGGGGCTGCTTTTGGCTGCAGTTCCATCCTAGAAGGTGGAGATTCTCAGAGGTCATTGGTTAAATCAACAAATTAGAGCCCACTATGTGCCAAGGGATATGAGGTGAGGCAAATAGAGATGGATCACAGCCCAGAAAGGGTAGAATGCCCCTTATTCCTGCATTTTTCCAGGAAGCCTTTTCCAAAGCCAGGCAGTATGCCAAAAGCTCCAAGTGAAGTTTGAAATGGCATCAGCTGGTATCAGTCTGCTGATGGGGGTGGTGAGAGGTTCATTTACAGGGAAAAGCAAACGAATGAAGATAAATTGAATTGTGGTTTTGGTTTTGGGTGGAACCAGGGATTGAACTAAGGCCCTTGCGCTTGCCCAGGCAAGCACTTATTCTACTGAGCCATGTCCCCAGCCCCAATAAATTGAAGACAGACCAAAATAACTGCCAAAATAGAGTAAATATGGCAACAACAACAACAGCAACAAAAATAGAGCATGAAATAGGCCAGTGGTGGCGAACCTGTGGCGTGTGTGCTGTTTGCGTCACGGCTGGCTCTAAAAGCTCCCCATCGCTTCAACCAGCATCTTCAGTGCACATCAGTCCTCTCTGAGGAGGAAGCATTTGAACAGAGATCTAAATGAGGAGCCAAGATGTGGATGAAGATGGGTAGAGTGTAGTGGTGGAATGTTTGCCTAATATACAAGACTTCTATTCCCAGCACTGAGGATTTGGGGTTCAGGGAACAGCAGGGACAAAAACTAGGGTGCAAGAAATGGTTTGACAGGTTTGTAGCACAGAAAGGTGACTGCAGAGTTATGGGAACACAGTCATTGAAAACAGAGAGGCAGGGGAGGTGGTGGGGATGGAGCCAGGGCACAGGGCCCCTGGAGTGGCTCAGAGCCTGGACTTTAGGAAGACAATGGGAGCAGTCAGGAGAGGACAGGACAGAGCAGAGGACTGCCCCCAGCTGACTCCATTCTAAACTTCAGTTGGAGCTTTTGGAGTACTGCTTGGCCTTGGCAAAGGCTATTATAAATGCAGGAATAAGGGGCATTCATGGGATTGTAGGTGCTCAGAGAAGGAAGAAAGAGAGAGGGCGGAGTGGCATGGGGTCAGGGAAGAATTTTCAGAAAAGAAGTATTATCTGCATAGAGCCTGAAGTGCTATCTTCACTGATGTTCTGTATCTACAGGATGTGAATCTGCAGATTCAATAGCCCATGGCTCAAAAATACCTGGAAAACATTACATCTTTCTTGAATATATGCAAAGATTTTCTTGTCACTATTCCCTAAACAATGCAGCATAACAACTATCTACATAGCCTTTTCATTGCTTTCAGTATTAGAAGAAATCTAGAGATGAGTAAAGCACATGAGAGGATGTGCGTGTGTTGTATGCAAATGCTATGGCATTTCATAGAAAGGCCTGAAACATCCACAGATTTTGGTGTACTCAGGCATCTCCTGAGGATGCTAAGGAAAAACAGTGTGAGATGCTGAGTGGGATATTCCAAGTAGTGGGAACAGCCAGGACAAAGGCAGAGTAGCATGAAGACACCACGCAGGAAAGATCTTTAATCTAAGATCAAAGAAGGGCAAATGGAAGCCACTGCAGTTGAGCAGGAGACCAGCTAGGTCCTAGCAGAACCCTGGTATCTTAAAAAACCTCCAAGAAGGTGTCGCTGTCCCAGGGCCCTCCTACTGAGCCAGCCTGCTGGGCTTCCTTGCAGACCTCCCTGCACCCTTCACCTGGGTCACAGGCTACTTTGCCATGGTAGTGGGCGCTGGAATGACCTTCACTGTCCAGAGCAGTTCTGTGTTCACCTCGGCCATCACCCCACTCATTGGTGAGTGCTGAACAGAGGCGGGGCTGGGTGCAGGGGAGAGACGAAGGAGGAACCTGAGGACCACCATATCCTCTCCCTTGCCCACCAGGCCTGGGTGTGATCAGCATTGAGCGAGCTTACCCCCTCACATTGGGCTCCAATATTGGTACCACCACTACAGCCATCCTGGCTGCACTGGCCAGTCCCAAGGAGAAGCTGTGCAGCTCCTTTCAGGTGTGTTGGGGAGAAGATCCCTGCTTGCGCAGGATGAGGCTAGGACTGGGCTCTGGGGCTGAGCACAGGGCCTGACCAAGTGTGTGATAACATGCAACCATTGACTATGTTTGACTGTCTGCTAAGGGCACCTAGTATGGGCTCAGTAGAAAACATTTTGGGCAAAGTTGACTCGATTCCAGCACCAGCACTTCTGGGTTCACAGGGATACATTGCTCAATAGCCACATAGATAAAGAATAAGTATCAAGTTGGATAAGAATGGGAGCTGGCTCAATCTGAAGTATCAAGAATGAGAACAGCAGACCAGCCAGATAGCTCAGCGGATTAAAGCGCCTGCTTAGGCAGACACAGGGACCAAGGCTCGATCCCCAGCATGCTGTACCAGCTCAGCCCCCAAGGCACACTGAGATGGCCATCGAAGCTGGGCTTGGTGACTCATGCCTGTAATCCCAGCATTAGGGAGGCTGAAAACAGGAGGATCACTATGAGTCCAGTCTGTGTAGTGAGACCCTGTACTAAATACAAAGAAAAAAAAAAAAAAAAGAATGAGCAGAGGGTCTGTGATATAGCTCAGCAGCACAGCACCTGCCTGGCACACAGAAGGTCCTGAGTTTGATTGTCGGGGGGGGAACTGGGGGGGGGACGACACAGATAAACAAACCACCAAAAACCAGAATGAGCAGAGTCGGGGAGGAGAAAGCAGATGTCAGAGGGAGAATTGTTCTTGAAACAAAGGAACTAGCTACTGACAAGATACAGTACTGACCAGTTAAGAGCCCCAGAGCAGGTAAGCCAGAAGCTAGTATTAATCTTTTACCTGCTTGATTTGGCAGTATCTGCTGGAGAGCTCCTGACAGGGTCATTACGGGAAATGTGGAGAGTTCAGGCCAGTGGTTATTTACCAACTGATCAAGAGATATCCCAGTATTTTAGCAATCAGGGGAGCTATGGTGGTATGACCTGGGGACTCATGAGCTCTACGTGGTGACTTCTCAGCTACCTAGACGAGCTCAGGCATTTGTTATCTCTCCTGCTGACCCGATCTACCAGTTTCTGCTCACCTCCACCCCTCCCCTGCAGATTGCCCTCTGCCACTTTTTCTTCAACATCTCTGGCATCCTGCTGTGGTATCCACTGCCCTGCATGCGCTTGCCCATCCGCATGGCCAAGGCACTGGGCAAACGCACGGCCAAGTACCGCTGGTTTGCTGTCCTCTACCTCCTTGTGTGCTTTCTGCTGCTGCCCTCGCTGGTGTTTGGCATCTCTATGGCAGGCTGGCAGGCCATGGTAGGTGTGGGTGCACCCTTTGGGGCCCTGCTGGCCTTTGTGCTGCTAGTCAATATCCTACAGAGTCGAAGTCCCAGACATCTGCCCAAGTGGTTGCAGACATGGGACTTTCTGCCCCGCTGGATGCATTCTCTGAAGCCCCTGGACCAACTCATCACCCGTGCCACCTTATGCTATGCCAGCCCTGAGCCCCGCTCACCCCAATTGCCTGCAAGGGTCTTCCTGGAGGAGCTGCCCCCTGCCACACCTTCCCCCCGCCTTGCACTACCTACTCACCAAAATGCCACCCGCCTCTAGGCTGCAGATCCAGAAAACTGCCTGGAGATGGAAAGGCCTGTACCCAGAGTCCTGGGTGATGGGGAGGGGTTATGTGCAGGTGCTTGTGACTGCATGGCTCTCTAGTATGCGTGTATCTGTCACCCTTGGATGCTTATGTTTATGCAGGTCCATAGAGGTATGGGCTTGAGTGACTGAGAGGCAATATGCACATGAGGATGTTTAGGGCTGTATCTGTGCACCTACCAGTGTAGGCAAGGAAGCCAGTATTTGTGTACACATGTGCATCATCAGCCCATGCGTATGTACCGATCTACCTGTGGGAGGCCATGTACAGCTTGCAGGAGATGTGGATGTGATTTGAAGTCCTTTGCCACATGTTTGGAGGGTTGTATTTATGTTCTTGTGTACTCAAGACTATGCCAGGCAGGGTGGCCCTGACTAGGTGACTGCATAGCTGTCTGCCTGTGCATCCATAGGGGTGCCAGAGACACCAACTGAGTTACACCCCTACCTGCCTTCCTTCCTCCATGAAGCTAGTCTCACCCTTACTTGGGGCTCAGTGCCACCACTACAATCCTTTCCCAACTTTGCACCATGAATAAAAGGCATTTAAAACTCTCATCCACTTGGAAGTCTTTTTGGCTCTGCATCTATGGAAGGGAAGATAAATTCAAGGCATGGGGTCCAGCAACACTATCTCACCTCAAAGGTTCCCTGCAGTGGCAGCCATAGCCCTTCAAGGCCTCCAGCCCTTTACCCCTTCATGAACTCAACCCACAGTTTAAACTCCCTGGAAGCCTGGACACTAGAGCCTGGTAAGTGTGAGACTCTCTGCCCCTCCGTGCCCTGACCCCCAGCAGACTGTGCCCAACCACCTGCCTCAGCCACACTCAGTCCTGCTGACTGGGCTAAGATCAGTGCTTCAGATCACACTGGGGGCTTGTCAGGGACACTGGAAGGGGAAACAGGGAAGGTGGAGACAGGCAAGAGAGGCAGGGAGCAGACACCTTCCCACATTTGTTCTCATTGAGTAATCAACAAGGACTCATTTAAACCTATCCAGGCTTTTCAGTTCTTCCTTTTTCACAGCTCACTCTGGAGCGGAGGCCTGCAGAGTGAGAGTCAAGGTGTAGGGAGGCCAAAGTTCACCCCTCCTGTCCAGGGACTCCTCTGAGACTTTTAGGCCGCAAGAGAAAAGGGAGACTGTAGGACCCCAGACTCAGTTTCCATGCACGTAGACATGCTTCTCGTTAGGCTCTCCCTTGAGGCATGTGGGAGAAGATACAGGTGTGTGGGAGACCCAAGAACTGCTCTCTATGTAACCGGCCCCATCCTCTCACCACTCACATCCCATAGCAGTGCCCCGCCAAGCAGAAGGGGCAGGAGTACAGCCAGGCCTGTATCTAAGGGTTCCGTTTCTGCTGATTCCACCAATGATAGTCAAAATGACTTTAAATGCACAAAACTCCCTGCTATTTTATACAGGGATTTTAGTATACTAAGGATCCTAGAATCAATTCACAATGGTACTGGGGAGGGTTGTACACCTTCTGAAACCCTGACTCCACACCCTAGTTGGTTGGAGTGTGCCTGCAGAGATGCTGGCAGGATGGGAACAGCCTCCTCCCACTGTCCTGCTTAGGTGCCTGGGAATTTCTATAGAAGCTGCTAAGGCCCAAGGTAGAGTTTAAAAAGCCTTCCTCCTTTTAGTTCTTCCTTTGCTGGGGGAGGGGTTCCCTCGGATCCCAGGGAAGTAAGAAGCAGCAATCGGACTGGAGGCCTCTCTGCAAGCATCCATAGATGGGGATTGCTCAGCAGACTCTAGATTTAGAATCCCAGCCCACCAGGAACACTCTCCTGCAAGGATCTTCCCATAAATCCGTTTCCTGATTTGCCGATTCCCCACGCTCAATCATCAGAGGATGAGCCCAGGACGCCCAGTTCACAGTTTATTCTGGTCTCACTGCCACCGTGGGTGGCCTGACTGTCACGCTACATGCCCTCCATGCATAGCCTGCAGATCAGCTCGTGCATCTTTTTATTGAGCATGCCCCCGTGCACGCCGCGCCGACCCATGAGCACGAGGAGCGCGCGCGGCGTGTGGCCTATGCAGATGGCGCGCCCGTCAGGGCCCTTGGTGCGCGCGTCCAGCGCGCCGTCCCCCTCCATCAGTAGGTAGTCGCGGATGACACAGCAGCGGCGGCCAGCCAAGCTCAGCCCCGTCCGCAGGAAGGTGTGCCGGTCGGGACCCGTGAGCACACCCACCTCCTGCGGCGAGATGGCAGCCAGTAGGCCCCCCGGCCGCGATGCCCACACGCAGCGATTGTCCGAATGGCCCACGATGGCGACATCGTCGATGCGCTGGTCCCGCAGCACCGCGCTGATGAAGCTTTTCCAGTCGTCCATCTCAGAGTGTACCCGTGGCCTACTGCTGGGAGGGAAGTCCCGCTGCTAGGCCAACTAGGAAGCCAGGTATACTGTGATGTAAGCAGGGGCGGGGTTGTGACTAGACAAGGTGTTGCCACTGATCTGTTACTTAGGCTGGAGAAGGGGGGCTGGCGTTAATGTTTTATGCTTGTGAAATTCTGAAGTTAGCATACAGGAAGGAATTGAGGACCATTCAACAGAACCCTAGAAAACCAATTCAAATGGCTCATTAAAAAAATGTGGTTTGGCGTACGCCTGTACTCCCAACGTTCAGAAGGCTGAGGCTGGAGGATCACTGTGAGTTCCAGGCCAATTTAGGATGCATAGTGAGTTCGAGGCTGGGATGAACTACATAGTCAGACCCTATCTTAAAAAAAAAAAAAAATATGGGGTCCCCAAGTGTGCTGGTGCCCATGCCTGTAGTCATAACACTCAGGAGGCTGAGGCAGGAGGATCACTATGAGTTCAGTGCCAGTTCAGATCCTATCTCCAGAACAAAACAAAACCCCAGATGGCGTTAAAGCACTTAACAATTCCCACTTGCAATCTTAGTGCTGTAAGAGGTTGAGGATCACCAGTTCTACCCCAGCTCAGGCTAAATTATGAGTTCCTGTCTCAGAATAAAAAGGGTTGGGGATATAGCTCAATGCAAAAGGCTCTAGGTTCAACCCCCTATATTGAAGAGAAAAAAAAAAGTTTAAGAACAAGGACTAAAAAGTTGCCTCATCTGGACAGTGGGACTTGTCAGCCTGTAAGAGAAAACCATGCAGCCTCCAGATGGTGGCTCCAAGCCTTGTCCTCAGAATGTCCCAGGAGGCTGTTGAATTGATTGCTGGGTCCCAATCTGGAGCTTCTGCCTCAGTAGCCTACAATGGAACCTAAGAATTTGCATGTCTAATAAGTTTTGGGGGATTCTGAGGTCCGGTGCAAGACTGAGTGGATGTGAGTGTTTAATGTGCCCAGTACTTGGAAGCACACTACCATTTGAATGTTAAGCACTTTTAACTCTGGTGCTCAGCCTTGGCTGCACACAGAACCACTGGGGAAGCTTTAAAAACACTGTTATTCATACCTCATCCCTAGAGAAACACTGATTTAGTTGCTCTCAAGTGCATCTTAGGCATAGGTAGACCCAAAACCTTCCCAGGGCTCAGGGGTGTGAGTTAGTGGTACTGGGCCTGTCAAGGGGTAGTGTTCCCCAGTGGATTATGATGCACAGCCAAAACAGAACTCCTGCTCTTAACATGTTTCATTCCTTTCTACTTTCTAGAGCCACCCTGCACATGTGTGGTGTGCAGTAAAGCCCACTAAATGTTACCTGTACTGCAGTCAGAAACTTTCATGCCAAGATCTCACACATTCTATTCTGTGAGGGCAGTGTAAGAGCTGCACACCAGTTTTCTCTCTTAGCAATTCCTAAGAAGCATTTGCAAAGCACTTTATTGGGTTCCCCCACCCCCGCATGTGGCTAGTGATGCTGGGAGGAACAGGACACAATCTTTGCTACCTAGGATCTTGTGCCCAAGACATCTTCACCAGCTGAAATCGCCCAGGAGGTAAAGACCAGTCCCTGGGCAATCAGGAAGCTGTGTGATTCCGGATCCAAGTCAGGTATTGAGCCACATCAGTATAGACACCGGGCTTGTTGCGGTCCCCACAGCCTGAGCCCCAGCTGATGATGCCTCGAAGGGTGAGCCGGTTTTCTGCTGCCTCATCCTCACACACCAGAGGGCCCCCGGAGTCACCCTGGGTTGGGAACACGCTGCTCAGCCCCTTGCCCTGATCCTGATGAGCTTGGAGGAGGCACTAACCAGGCCCCACGGCTCACCTGGCACGCATCTGTGCCGCCCTCGAGGAAGCCAGCGCAGAGCATCCCAGGAAGAATGGCGTCTCCGTGCACTTCCCGGGTGGAGCAGAGGTCCGAGGAGATGAAGGGCACCTGTGCTTCCTGCAGGAAGGTGGAATATTCCTCCGCTCCTGCAAACCCAAAGGACCTTCCTCACACCAGTGCAGACAGCATGGATGCTTCTACTTTCACCCCCTGTCTTTCTCCCTCACACCAAGCCAGACAGAGGGAGTTGCCAGTTATCTTCCCATGCCCGGCAAGGACAGAGCCTCACAGAGGAGTAGGGTTTGAATGGGCAGGGACAAAGCAGAAAGCCCATCCCGCCTCCTTTGCAGGGTCTCAGAACCTGGCTCACAAAGTGCAGCAGTACACTCGCTGCTTGAGCAGCATGCTAGTAGACTCTGCAGCCGGGTGCCCAGAGAGATCCAGGAGAAAGGGTGGTCTCCTTGTACCACCAGAAGATCTGGCAACCCCAACAGGGTATCTAAGACTGGGAACGACTACAGCGCCACCTCTCCTGTAGGCACCCTGGCCAATGCCAAAACTGAGGGCTTCTCCAGTCTACTTTGGTATCCTCAGGTCCCAGACTGCCCCCAGTTGTTGTGCCTACCCTCGAACTGGTGGCCCCAGCCAGCCACCTCACAGAGCGCAGCCTCGGATTCGGAGGGTGGGGCGGCGTCGCTGGGCAGGCACACCAGCTGCACGTGAGGCGACAGTTGTGCGCAGCTGCCGTCCGCGCTCTCCTGCAGGCGCAGCAGAGCTAACCCAGGCGGGGAGGAGGGTTAGGCGAGGACGCTGGGGCACGGGGCCTCCCCGTCTTTTCTCTCCCTGTGGGGGCGCCTGCACGCACCCAGGTCGTGCTGGTAGGTGATGGGTGAGAAGGCTTCGTGGAGGTGGTAGGAGCTTATGGCCAGTGTCTGGCAGTGCTCACAGCTCTGATTGTGGCGGTCCTGGCCGAGCACCACTGTCAGCTCCTCCGGCGCTGGGCTGCAGGACGGGTGCAGGAGAAGCAGCGCGCTCAGAGCGGGCCGCTGGCATTTTGGGGAAATTCCCTGGTTCAAACTTTCCCCCAGGTTTTCAGCTTCCTCCTGGAGGGCTTCGGAGGGGCAGGGGCTGGGGAGGGCTAAGGAACAGGTTCAGATGGGGGCGAGGGCGAAGCTAGGCTCAGGACGGACGAGCTGGCTAGGGTTCCGGAGGTACTTGCCGATTCTGCAGGCAGTGGGCCGCAGTCAGCACCCAACACGGGGCGATGAGGCTGCCAGAGCAGAAATTGTGGCCCCAGTACACCGCGGCGATGTAGGGGTGCGACCCAGGCAGCGCCACTAGTCCGCCGACGATACGGCTCAGAGAGGACAACCGCTTCCGGAGCCGCTGTCCGCAGAGGACCTGGCCAGTCCCGGGCACTCCACGCTCCAAGGCTGTGGGAGAAGGTCAGGGCGACCCGTGCCCGGAATCTAGCTGGTCCTGATCCCTCTTTGCTGAGATTCCCCCCTCTCCCCAACTACCTGGGTTCTGGGTCGTTGGCTGAGGCGTTTGCAATACTGAAAGCCCGGGTCTGGGCAAGTCCTGATGTTCACGGGAAACATCGGGTGTAGATGCTGACTGGGGTGGGCGCTGGCACTGTGGCAGGTCACAGTACTCCCAGCTCAGCCGGTTGCCCATCCAGACAAAGCACCACGGGCGGGTGTCATTATCCGGGTTCCTGTAACCTCAAGAGGGGGCGCTGTTAGGGGCTGGGGAGCTCCTGAAGCCCTTAGGGGATGGGGATGCCCTGCTCCGCCCCACCCGATGCACCGGCAGAAAGCGTGGTGGCCCAGTCCCTGGTTCAGCGCTTGCGCTGCAGTGATGTTCCGGTAGGTGGCCTCCGAGGCCCACCGCTGACATTGGGCGCCAGAGATAGTGGTCCTGGCCTGGCCGCGGTAACTGAGTCCACGGCCTTCATAACAGCTTGCTTCCTTGTCTGGGAAGAAAGGTGGCTCCCTGCTGGAAAGGTGGTGCTCCTACCCCTCCCTCGAACCCACTTTCCCAAGTCTGTGGGGAAACCCTTCCCATGTGAAGGCTAGCCTCTGCTTCACTGAGACCATCACTCACCAATGTCGCAGAAGGGTCCAGTGTAGCCCATCGGGCAGTGGCACAGGTGGTGACCCTCCACTTTGAGGCAGCGTCCCCCATTGAGGCACGGATTGGTGTGACATTCTGGGGAAAGGGGCAAATGCGGCCTTTTTGCAAAGGCTTCTCTTGACTTTTAACCCTGCTTTCTGGCCAGTTTCCAACAGGTCCGCTTACCCCAACTGGCTATTGGCTTGCAGTGAGCATCAGGACCTTTGCAGTGGCATTTGACCACACCAGCTGGTTCAGGTCTAAGCCATATTTCATTCTCATGGAAGGATCGGAGAAACTGAGGCTCAAAGCACTTCTCTGAGAATAAAGTGGGGAGAGTTGTGTCTGGAGTGGCTGGGACCAGGCAGACCCACACATTGAAATCTCTTCAATAAGTCTGGGAAGCCCCTGTTTCTCAGTGTCCCCTTGCCCCAGCAATCAACACCTCAGTACCTTTCTGGCAGTGCTTCCCAGTGAGGTGTTCAGGACAGAGGCAGTGGGGCCTGTTCGGTGTGTTCACACAGATCCCTCCTCTCTGGCAGGGGTTGTGTTTGCTGCAGTGGTCTAGAGATGGGAACCAGGAGGAAGCAGGGTGAGCCTGAGTCACACAGATGAGGGCCAAGTCCCTACCTGAGCCTCCTTGTCATGGGACTTAGACCAGGTTTCCACGTTTTAGTTTACTCATCTAGAAAATGAGGTTATCTCTTTTCAGAATCCTCCCTCACCTTCTAAAGGGTATTGTGAGGAGGAGAAAGGGTCTGGGCCCAGAATCCAGATGTGTGAGGTCTGATGATACCAGAAACAGAACTGGGGGGCAGAGGGCCCTGGGCCACACCATATGCTGTGGGGGCCCACCTTTTACTTTCCCAGGCTCCTGGCAGTATGCCCATTGCTGGTCCTGATCGAAGTTGGAAGTGGTGGCACACCTGTGGAAACAGAGGAAGCTTCCCTGCTCTGCCCAGGGCTGACCTGCCCTCCCCTCCCATGGCCCCTTTCTTGGAGCAAGGTGCCTTGGATGGAAGGAAGGCAGAGTCCATGGCTCCCAGGCCCCGCTTCAACTCTCTCACCAGGGCCGGGGGCCAGGTCGGCCCTTGTGGATACATGTGTGGTACAGCTGCCGGTGGTACTGGAAAGGGAAGTGGCAGGGCTCCCCAGTGACAGTAAGACCTGTGGAATAACACACTTTTTGAGGACTTCCCCTGGACCCCATTCCCCATCCCTGCCTTAATGATTAGAACAAAGATAAACCTTCTAAGAAGTATGCTTAAGAAGTATCCTGATGAAGTAGATGGGCATGATGGTGTACCCTGTAAACTCAGCATTTGTGAGGTCAAGGCAGGAGGATCACTACCAGCCTGAGCTAAAAAAAAAAAAAAAAAAAAAAAAAGATGCTGGGTTCTACAGTCAAATGACCAGGTAAAGTACTGACTCTACCACTCTAGCTACATGACCTTGGGCAAGTCTACAGCCCCAAGGCCTAAAGAAATGCTTGCCACAATGTTGACAATAAATATTGAACTTTGAAGTCATATAGTCAGGGCTGGGCAGGTAGCTCACTGGAATAAGTGCTTGCCTGGCAAGCACAAGGTGCTGAGTTCGGGGCTGGGGATTTGGCTCAGCGGTAGAATGCTTGCCTAGCAAGCTGGAAGCCCTGAGTTCAGTCCTTGGCACCAAAAACAAAACATAAATCTCTCCTGAAAAACAGTTCAACAAGGTGCTGAGTTCCCTGATACCACAAACAAAAAAAAAAAGTCCTTGCCTGAAGTCACAAATATTTTGAGCCTTGGGTCATCTGTAAAATGGCAATAATAATACAGTCAATCCTTACTATTCACCAATTCTGTATAGACAAGTTGCCTATTGCCAAAATTTATTGTAACCCCCAAATCAATATTTGCAGCTTGGGCTGTGAGTGTGGAATGCTTATGCTTCCTTATACTTAACATTGTACAAGGCTGTAGGTTTGGTCCTAGCAGTAGAAAAAAAAAAAAAAATACAAGCGCTTGCAATGTTTTCATGTCATTTGTGGGCATACACAAAATCATGAATGTGTGCCCTTACCAGTTGAGGCCCCACAAGGTGACACTGCTTTCTTCTTTCAGCTCGCATGCTGAAATGAATGTCTTTTTTTCACAATCTACTTAGTGCAATATTTTTTTCCTTACACTTCATGCTTCCTGTGTTAATACTGCCATTCAAAATGGCCTCCATGCCTATGCCGTGTGTGTTTCTAAATTCAAGAAGGCTGCCATCTGCCTTATGTGTTAGAAAAGCATCATTTAGGCATGAATTATAATACTATTAGCTAGGAGGTTAATGTTAAACAGTCGCATATAAAGGTTATATGTCAATGGTTATTAAAATGTTATAACCAAGGGCTCACAGAAACCTAATATTTGTGAATTTGATGTTCATAGTGACTTCATAGGACAGCATTACTGTGAATAATAAGAATTGCTTGTATTGGGCTGAGGATACAGCTCAGTGGTAAGTACAGAGTCCTAAGTTTGATTCCTGGTACACACCTCCATCCCTACACCTATCCCTACCCCCACCCCACACAAGAATTGCATGTATCTACTTCAAAAGAATGTGAAATTTAGCGATAATGCCTATAAAATTTTGTGTGTCTGATACAACAGTACGTGTTCAATAAATATCTACTGCTATTTTGTTGTTAAAGGAATAGCAGCACTTGCTGAGGGCCAAAGCATGCCCAGGACAATATAGGGAGACAAAAGAATCTGATTTGGAATTCTGATATGTAAATGGGATAAGAAGAGAGGAAATGGATACTAGATAGGCAATTAAGAAAAGACAGGGCGAGCCGGGCGTGGTGGCGCATGCCTGTAATTCCAGCACTCGGGAGGCTGAGGCAGGAGGATTGTTGTGAGTTCAAGACCAGCCTGAGCTACAAAGTGAGCTTAAAGCCAGCCTGAACTGCATAATGAGACCCTGTCTCAAAAAAAAGACAAAAATAATTAATAATAATAATAAAATAAACTGTTTAAAAAAAAAAAAGAAAAGAAAAGACAGGGCAATAGCCAGGTGTGGTGGCACACACTTGCAGTCCCAGGACTCAGGAGGCTGAGGAGGAATATCACTGTAAGTTTGAGACCAGCCTGGGCTACATAGTGAGTTCAAAGCCAGTCTGAAGCGCATATCAAGATCCTGTCTCAAAAGGAGAGAGAGAGAGGGAGGGAGAGAGAGAGAGGGAGAAAGACTGAGAGAGGGAGAGATGGAGTAGAGAGAGAGAGGGAGGGAGAGAAGAGGGAGGGAGACAGAGAGGGAGGGAGGGAGAGAGGGAGAGAGAGTGAGAGAGGGAGAGATGGAGAAGAGAGAGAGAGGGAGGGAGAGAGGAAGGAGGGAGACAGAGAGGGACGGAGGGAGAGAGAAAGACAGGGCACTTCAGTTGGGTCAGGGAAGAAAGAGCTGGCTTGATGAAGGGTGTGAAGAAGATACTGCTGTGGGCTGAAGCCGACCCCACCAGACCAGTATGAGCAGAGCAGGGTCTAAGCAATTCACAAGCCCAGAATATTGGACACTGTAGATACACCTGTAATGCCTGGTAGGATGAAGGGGGGCGGTGTTAAGGTATGAGGAAAGGGGAGATGATAGGCACCCCTCATGTAGTGGGCACATTATAATAAGAGCTAAGATATTTACCTATTTTTCAGTGTTTTGAGTCAAACCTGGAGCTCTGCACATGCTAGAGAACTGCTCTACCACTGAGCAGTACTCCACCCCAAAACCTAACATTTCTTGAAAGTTTTTTGGTTTGTTTTTTTGAGACCATATCTCTCCCTGTAGCCCAGGCTGGCCTTGAGCTCACTATGACTCTCTTGCCTTGGTCTCCCATGTTCTGGGATTTCAGGCATATACTACCATCCCCATATTGAAAAATCTAAGATTTTTAAAGCATTTGGCAAGCACCAAGCTCTGGACTCACTGCCTTACAAGAATCAACTACTCAGGGCTAGGGAGATAGATCAGTGGAATAAGCGCTTCCCTGGCAAGCACAAGGGCCTGAGTTCAATCCCCAGTTCTGCCAAAAAAAAAAAAAAAAAAAAAAAAAAAAGAATCAACTACTTTTCAAACAACCATGACATTCACTATTACAGGCTGGGGAAGCTAAAGGACAGGGAAATCAAGTCACTCACCCAGGATCATTGTGGAAGGTCACCGAGGTGGCTCTCCTTAAAAGAAGACCAGGCATCTCCATTTTGGCTAAACCTGGCCCTAATTCTGTGTATTAATATATATATGTACAGAGCTGGCTGGGAAAATACTTTACTCCCCTCAATTGCTTTTAAGCAGTGCAAATGGGTCTAGCCCAGGCACTGAAGTGTTGCCTTTTGAATCAGTGTTGCCCTGCCTATAGCTCCCAAGTAGTTCGTGTGGGCTAGGCCAAGTGGTGCACTGTCAGCAGAGGCTGAGAGAAAGAACCCATGACGTTTCAGGGCATAAAGGCCAGGCATCAAAGCTAATGCATCGACCCAAAACACAAGATACTTTCTCAAACTGTCTCATGAAAATTCCTCTAAACTTAGGGGCTACCCACTGTAGGAATGGGAATCCAGTACTTTCTATGTACCCCTCTCTGCATATTGAAGAGGTGCTACCATGAGTCCTAACTAGCTCAGCTCACAGTACTTATACTATTCAAGTATGTCTCACCATTCTCACTAAGACACTCCCTTCTTCATTAATTAATTAAAATTATTTTTATAAGAAGATTTTATACTAATGAAATACACCCCACCTGCTTCACCCTGGGTCATGGCCTTTGTGCCAGTTAGCCATTGTTCTAACTGGACTTAGGACTCCCTTGGCTCCCCACCATATAGAAAGAACCATTTTTTTTTTTTTTTTTTTTTTTTTTTTGGCAGAACCAAGGATTGAACTCAGGTCTTTGTGCTTGCCAGGCAAGCACTTATTCTACTGAGCCACCTCCCCATCATCATAGATATGTTTGTCTCTTTTTTACAGTGGGTTGCACTGGAAGTGGTAGATTGAAATTTATTTGCTAGAACTCCAATAACTTTTCCTTGGGATTACAAATACAAACTCCTCTGGACCTCAATAAAGCTGGTAGAATGAACTCGCTTTGGTCCCCAGCTCATTTAGTCAGATTCAGTAGTATTTGAGGTTTAGAGCCCTGCTCTGGGCCACTTTTTGCCTGCTCAGGGTCTGGTATGACTGATGTCCTCAAGATACATTGTGAAAGGGAAAGAGGGGCAGAAGACAGGGACATAGAGGGAGAACCCAGGTGTGATGGCAACAGCAGCAGCTACTCCAGACACCTGCTTGAGTTGATGTAGGCTCCAGATAGGGCACTAGGACACACCATAAGCCCTGGCCTCAAGAAGTGTGCCACTCAATGTTGCTCTGAACCTCCAGCACCTATGAGCCCTACCATTGTAGGTACGCAGGTCTGCGTGACAGCCACATCCCTCTGTCCTCAGAATCCATCCCCTCATTCCAAAGGCCTGAGGCCACCCTGAGACTGCACACTCCCTACCACACTCATCCCCCACAAAGGTATCGTAGGAGAGGATTCAGACCACTTACCCACTGTGAACTCCTCTTCTCTGTGCTTGTGCTCCTTGGGGGCTCTCCAAGGTGGTGGAATCTACAGAGGTGAGAAGGCATATGATTTGCCTAGAAAGTAGTAACATGCTTCTAAACCTATACCATTCCCTGCAGTCCTCTCATAGCTCAAAAATGCAGAGACTTCCTCATAAGACTTGAAAGCCGGGCGCGGTGGTGCATGCTTGTAATCCCAGCACTCGGGAGGCTGAGGCAGGAGGATTATTGTGAGTTCGAGACCAGCCTGAGCTACAAAGTGAGCTTAAAGCCAGTCTGAACTGCATAGCGAGACCCTGTCTCAAAAAAAAAAAAAAAAAGACAAAAAAAAAGACTTGAACTCCTCCTTCCTTATCCCATTGTCTCTGCAGAGCCTCTTTCCCCCAGAAATAGTTAGTGCTCTCATATCTGCCAGCTCTGGTTTGCCTTTTTCCTCGGCCTGAGCCTTCTGGCCTGGTTACACCTTCCTGCACAGGCTTCCCCATCACCTATGTGAACAGATGATAGGCAGAGGTCACTGGAGCCCCCAAGGCCATTCTGGCCCAATCCTAGTTCCCACAGCCCTCACCAAAAGCACAGATTCCAGGCTCACAAACAAGGACCCCAGGAGCAGTAGAGCCCTCATGGCGTCTGTCTGTTGGTCCAGCTGCCGCCCTGGAGTCCAGATCAATTGGGCTGGTCAAAGGTCCCTGAGGCTTGGGAAGTGAACGTTGGCTAAGGTGCCCTGGTGGGGCATAGGCTGTTTGTAGGAAGCTGAGCAAAGTGGCTTCCTTGGTAGGTTTCAAGAGAAGGGACTGGGGAGGTGATAGGGTAAAATAATGGAAAGCTACATTTTCCTTGTCTTCTTTTTTTTTTTTTTTTTCCAGAACCCAGGATTGAATTCAAGCCCTTGCACTTGCCAGGAAGTGCTTAGGCCCCTTCTCTGTCTTTTGTACAGTGGGACTGGACTCAGTACTAGGGACAGTCTTGTGACCCAGGTGCTATAGGGGATCTGAGGGTTAAGGCAATCAAAGAGTGCTTCTGCTTTGGGAGTCTTAGCATTCATCAGGAAATGTATCTGCTTTCTATAGCTGCATAACAAATGGTCACAGATTTGGCCACCTAAACAATGCCCATGTATTGACCCACAAATTCATGGGTAAAAATGTAATTAGGTTTTATTCTCAGAATACTGTATTACAAAGGTAAGATTAAGACTGAGTTCTTTCAGGGCTCTGGAGAAGATTTACTTCAGAGCTCATTCAGGTTACTTCAGAATGCAATTCCTTGTGCTTGTAGGACTGAGTTTTCTGACCAGGGACCACCCTTAGCTCCTAGATATCACCTGTGTTTATTGCTATGTGCTCCCTTCACTTTCAAAGCCAGAAGAGACTCCTCTTTTAGTTTAATCTGTCATAGTTTGAATCTGTTTTTCCAGGGGGTGGGAATGTATCTCTTTTAGGGACTCACTTGATCAGGCATAGCTGACCCACCGAGGATAATACTCCCACTTTAAGGCCAGCTGATTGGGACCACGATTATACTTGCAATTGTTTTTTTAATTTTTAATTTTTTTGGTACTAGGAATCAAACTCAGGAACTTGTGCCTGCCAGGCAGGCACTATGCCACTGAGCTATATCATCAGCCCTTGCAAAAAATTTTTTACAGAAAGGCTGGGAGTGTGGCTTAATGGCAAAATACTTCCCTTACATGTTAATCCCAGCGCATGCCTATATTCAGTCCCCAGAAACACACACACACGTACACTCATACATTTCACAGTTTTACAGAAAATCTGGAACAATGTTTAATTGAATGCCTGGGAGAAAGTGCACATAAATAAGAAGAGAAACCTTGAGACCACCTTAGTGACAGTTTTTTTTTGTTCTTTTTGTTTTTTTCAGGTAACCAGTGCAGCAGAGAAACAGGCAGAAGGAAAAAGGGAAAGGGGTTTTATTTTCTTTGAGAACCTAGAGAAATTTGGGGAAGATAAGGAATTCTTTCTATTGGAACAAAGGGAGGCTGAGGCTACTATGGTCTTTTGTCAGGGGTGGAGTTTGAAGGGGATGTCTAAATATTCTTGAGAGAGCTGATTGGGGATCTTCCCTGAGGCAGTGGGAGGGGTGGAAGTAAATCATACTCTGGGCTAAGTTGAAGAAGAAGGGGGAAGATGGGCTTTTGTTTTAAGGGCTTCAGCCATATTAGATGACCACCATAATGATTTTAGCAATTCATACTAGGGCTGGAACCTATCACTTAGAATTCTACCAATACCACAAGAAAAGTGCTAGGCTGATGCATTAAAAGATGCGGTTGGAGAACAGGAAAAAAGATGAGATGAACTTTTTTCTGCCCAGCGTTCATTCTGGTTCACTGTTGACACCTTGATTTTCGGGTAAGGAACTACCCCTCCCTTCCTCCACGGACCGCTAGTGCTGCTAACTCTCCCTTCAGTTCTAGGCTGGGAAGTCTGGCCAGTCAGAACATAACATAGTCTTACATCTGGCCAATCAGAGACTATCTCTAGCCCACAGTGTTTGTTTCAGAGATAAGCATAGAAACAGACCAACCAGAATCTTTCCTGGGCTTCTGCCAGAACTTGAGGGAAAAAGGTACTTCTTTCCACTATGAGCAGTAAACAGGTAGACTGTAGGCTGTAGAATTTTTTGTTTCAATGTATTTAGTACAGGGTCTACAGGGTCTCACTACACAGATCCGACTCATAGTGTGTGTGGTTTTCAGCCTCCCAAGTGCTGGGATTATAGGCATAGGCCACCAAGCCCAGTGTCATTTACTGTCTCAATGCAATGCAGGAGCTGGGCTGGCACAGAACACTGGGGATCACCCAGGTCCCTGCGTGTCTGCCTAAGCAGGCACTTTAATCTGATGATCTATCTG
>PVKA01015798.1:0-49243 GCA_004027165.1 Ctenomys sociabilis
CAGGTATAAAAAATAAGATACGCAAACAGCTACACTTTCTTTACTGATAAGAGACATATATTATAATAATGTCTGTAAGTATAATATCATGTATGCGCCTTCTATGATATCAAAACGTTATGAAAACAGTTTTCAATGTATTAATTTATCAAATCCATCTTGTCAAGGTATCTTAAAACTGTCTCATTGATATTTTTACTTCAATAAAACAAAAATTAAAAAATAAAATAAGAAATTAAAATTTAAAACTAAAATAAACCAAATGACTGACATCCACACAATCTATGGAAAAGCAGGAGACACAGTGAAGAAGGCTCTGTAAGGAGAGGCAAAGACTGTGGTTGTACTAGAGGTCAAGAAGAATCCATCTCGGGCTCTTCGATGAGACCACATCCTTCCAATTCAGATTTTGGACCTCTGGCCTCTAATTTTGTGAGAGATTAGTTGTCTGTTGTTTTAAGTCAACACATTTAAGACAATTTGGTAAAGCAGCCTTAGAAAACTAAGACCATGGAGACAATGGGTTTAGAATGTAATGGGGATAGAAATGTAATGGAAGAACAAATTATGGAAAGCTAACAGTAAGTGACCAGGTGGGCAAATAACAACATAGATACTGGCAATATGCCTGGAAGGTATGAGTCAGGTCCAGCTTCTTCCAAGAAAATGGGCCAGGAAATAATTTACTTATAGATATTAAGCCTCAAGACTTCAAATTTCAGTTGACTACATTTCTGTAAATGCTCCAGCAAACAGCAAGTTACTTGATTTTAGGGACCATGCCTCACTTCACATTTTGTCCCCTCTGTGATTTGAATTTACCCCTAAGGTTTATGGGTTGAAACTTCCTCCCCAGCACAACAGTGTTGAGAGGTGGGAGCTTACAGGTGCCTAGGTCACGAGGGCTCTGCCCACATAAGTGGGCTAATGCTGCAACTGCAGGCCTAAAAGGAGAGGTTTGGCTCCTTTCACTCCCATACTCACTTGTGTGCTGTCCTGCTCTTCCAGCTTTACCCATGGAATGGAATGACAGCAAGAAGGCCTTTACCAAATGTGGGCCACTACATCTTGTGCTTTAAAAGCTTAAGAACTTTAAGAAATACACTTACATATGTAAAACATGCTTTATTTCATTTATTTTTTAATGAAGAACAAATAGCAATGAGACAGTTTCAAGACAAATTAACAAGACATATTCGATGAATTAATACATTGCAGACTGTTTTTATTATCGTACAAGGTGCACACATGATATTATACTTACATACGTTATTATAGCAGATGTCTCTACTCAGTGAATTAAGATATTGTAGCTGTATACTTATTTTTTATAGCTGAATTATATCACAGATTCAGTAATTAATACTTTCTACCTTGTTATTTTCCTAGAGGTTGTCCATAGTACTAGAAGCCAACATAATATCTTGTCCAACCACTATTAGTCCAAATCTTGCTTCTCATTGAATTATGCAGAACAACAGCATATTTATCCTAAATGTACTGTTTATACACACACATCATGATTCTTCCTTTCTATACCCCTTGTTTTTTTGTCTAGAACTGTCAAAGATAGGCACTCCATTGTCATTCAACCAATTTAGGTGCCTGAACTCGATGACATAATCCAACACAGTCCAGCATTCCACAATAATAGTGAGTTATCTGAAGAATTTGTCGACCACAGCCATTTACAGCTCAACTTATTATTATGGCCCTGTGGTGCATATCTCATTTTTATACTTTTCTGCTGGATGGTTAAGACTGAGATAGAGCAAGACCTATATACCAAAACATGTAGTTTTTGTTTCTGATGAGGTCAGTGAAGCCCCCTCAAGGTTTATCTTGTAATTCTGTATCTTACTCTGTAGATCCTTTGTCTGTGTCATCCATGTGGAAAAGTCACTGCCAATGCTTGACCAGTTTGCTCTCTGTAAGAGCCTGAGAGAAAGTTTTCTCTCCATGTGACTCTCCCCAGGCACACTATAACATCATCAATCTCTTTCCTCTGTGGCTCCATAATCTCCTTGATCAGAAAATTTGTGGCAAAACTGAGTTTCATGATGTTACAGCACTGGTTCACCTATGTCCTGAGTCTTCGCTGACCTTGAAAGGCTAGGGCCAAAATGTTGGCTGGTTTTGTGGCTCTTCTATTTCTCCAATTTTGATCTGTGAACTTAGGTTGTTAACCATCCAGAAGAAAAGCTGATTAGCCATTCAGTTTGCTCTAACTATCTGACTAAATTCTTTTTAGTTGTTGTACATTTCTATTTGTATTTCTTCTTTTGACTTCTTATACTAGGGAGACTATACAATATTTGCACATGTGTGTCTGGTTAAAGCATGCTTTAAATAATTAGAAAGAATAAGTAACTAATGGATGATAACTGCTTTATGAGAGGGGCATAAAGAAAGGAATTAGCATTTGCTATCACTTTTTAAAGGCTAGGAAAAGATGATAAAATGCCAAGAGATTTTAATTTTTGGCAATAATAACATAGACATGAGTGTGTATTAAATTATTTTTTATACTTTCTTAGTTCTTTTATTCTCAAAACTAGAAACAACTCAAGGCTAATGATGTATGCCTATAATCCCAGCACTTGGGAGGCTGAGGCAGGATGAGTACAGAAAGTTCAAGGGCAACCTGGACTATGCAGTGAATATAAGGCCAGCCTGGACTACAGAGTGAGACAGTGTCTCAAAAAACCAAAAAACAACAGAGTATAATCTCTTGAACTCATAACCTCTCCATGCTCTGGTTGGCCCTGACTTTCTCTTTGCATATGCAGCCAAACAAAAATGCTTCCTGCTCCTCATGGCACCGTGACCAGTCTCCGTGCCTTTGCATGGTTTCCTTTGAATGTCCTGCTTCAAAAGACCCCTATTTGTGTTTCCACTCATCGTTCAAGGCCCAGGCCTGTGCCTACCTTCCCTATGAAGTGCTCCCCATTCTGCTTAGACAAGGCTGGATGTCCCCTTGTACTCCAGCACAATCTTCTTTGGTTGTCTCACATCCAGCCTAGTACCAAGTCACAATCTATACCCCATTGTATCCTTCAAATAAATGAAGGGATGAAACAGTGCATAGCTAGTTTTCCAAAAGCATGACTTGTAAATACATACAAAAGGTCAGTGAAGTCAAACAGAGCTCTCAGGGATATGAACAGCATGCCCCCTCAGGTCTTGTGCATCAGATAAGAAAAAGTAAAAGAAGTAGCCGTCTTCAAATATATAAAAAGTATTTGAATGGAGAGAACAGTTCCATTTCCATCAAGCACTGAGAAAATTAGCTTGAATTATAGCTAGAAAGTTACTGATTAGATATTGAAAAGAACTTAATAAGAGCAACATACTGTACCTGAGGAATAAGCATGGTTTTGGAGTCAGGCAGACCTGGAAATGAATCCAAACTCCTCTGTCTGATGACCGCTCAACTTTGGGCATGTTACCTAATCTCAGGGACCTCATTTCCACAGTGGTGGTGATAGTACTTCCCTTACATATTAATGTGGGAAAATAAAGAGCAGAACATGTAAAGCCCCAGACACATAGCAGTTACTTCTCCTAAATCATCACAGAACTCAAGCAGAAAAGACCCCTTTTGGAATTTTTTTGAAGTTAGGTCATGTGGTACTTGCTTAGTAGAAACTACAGCTTAAAAAGGAAGATGGGGAGAAAAAAAAAAAAGGAAGACGGGTTCCAGGCCAGTCACAATGCACTTGCCTCCTCCATGGTCACCGGGCCAGAGAACCCTGAGGGGTCCCAGAGGGATAAGTTCAGAAATTCTTCTTTGGGAGTCAAGCCATTCAGAAATAAAGTCACTTTTGAGATACATGACATTGTACGTGTGTGTGTGTGTGTGTGTGTGTGTGTGTGTCTGTGTGTGTGTCTGTGTGTGTCTGTGTCTGTGTCTGTGTCTGTGTGTGTGGCCAGGCATTCTGCAATGTTTCTTTTCTTTCTGTAAAAAGAAGTGTCACTTGTGATCCTGGTAACAGTCTAGGCTAAACTGTTTAACATTTTCATTTCAAAAGGTGATATTTAAATTGTCTTTTTAAACTTTCATTACAAAAGGTGATAGTTAAACTGTCTCCCTTCAGCCCTAACATCAACACCTCTGTTCCACCCCTGATTACTAGCTCTGAGCTGGAATTATGCCTGCATTTCATTTATCCTTGTCATGATCTCTGAGTTTGGGACAGAAAGGAGGACTTGATAGAGACACTTTGAGAACTCTTCTGTCCCGGTCTATTCTTTCTCAGCCCCTTGAAGAGATGACACCATGATTTGGGGGATCATGAACTAGAAAATGAATTCATACTGTAATGGTCACAGCCTCCATTTTGAAGGAGACCAGCCTTTAGCTTACTCTAAATGGAGAATTCCTGGACAATAAGTTCTGAATTCATCTCCAATGTATAATCAAGGATCAATAGGTTGGGAAGGGCCAGGCAACAAACATAGAACACCTCCAGGTGCAAATCCAAGAGTGTCATCAACCACACTCCATCCTCTCCTGCTCCAGCTCTTCCCCTTTCTCCCTCTAGTCTCTCCAAACTTTTCATAGTGGATTACGTAGAGATATTTTCAAGCACTCCCAAAAACACAGTTAATAATTCATACATTGCTTTCTCTGTGGACTTGTACCACTATTTACACTTGGGTCTCTCAAGGAGTCATGGAGAAGGTGCTTATTTCCTTCATGGGAAGTGACAAGGTTCAATACATAATGAACAAAATGTCATAATCGCTCGATAAAGGCACTTTGTAAAACACATGGAACAAGTAATTTTTAAAAAGAACTCTAAATGAAGATTCAATTCCAAAGAGAAGAATGCCTTTGGGTTTTTTGACAAAGCAAAATATTCTAAAATTCAATTGTTTAATAGGGTTTTCCCCAGCAGCACTTGCACATATTAATTCTCATTTCAAGGCAGCATGTTTATTTTAGTTCCAACCTACTTTCAAGGGTAGGTAATTAAGGAGACTAAAAGTGCATATCTTATTGCTTAATTTAGAGTCTACCACTGTTTCCAGGCCTTTCTTGGGTTGTGTTATAATGATACAGAATGATGAAAGATTTTTATTCAACTTTAAGTGCTTGAGAAAGGCAGTGAATAAAAGTCAGGTTATAGATTCTGATTAAAAAAAAAAAAACTCATCCTATTATTTTTAAATACCAGATTCTGCATGTGCAAGCTAAGTCTTTGTGTAATAAATCTCACCAGCAGTTCCCAGACCTCTAGACATAATTGTTTCAGTCATTTCTCTGAAGTATGGGCACTTGTCACATGGTTTCCTCTGTCATCCCCCAATAACAGTTGTCCTAGACGGCTACCACAGAAGCCACTAGTGCTTATGCAGTGTCTTTCTGCATAACTGAACAGAAGCCAGAATCAATGTACAAGAACAATAACTATAAAATCACTAACTGTCAAAGTTGGCATGGGTGCACAAGACTCTGGTAGCACACATACTCTTCTGAACCACATGGGCAATTTTTTTAGAGTAGCCACATTTTCTAAAAATGTGAAATTGATTTTAGCAATGTATTTTAATCAAACATTTGCAGGATGTTACTGTATTAGTATAATTAATAAAATTTGAAACATTTACGTTTTAATCCTAAATCCTCAAAATCTTATTCTCATACATTGCTATGTGACTACTAAATTTTCAATTATAGTGAAATGAAATCCTACCAAAATAAAGTACAGTTCACAGAAAAAAATATTTTTGTGCTGCTTCAGTGTTTTTTTAAAGGTTTATTTATTTATTTACTTGGTACAGGGTCTTGCTACACAGCTCAGACTTATAGTGATCCTCCTGTCTCTACCTCCCCAGCACTGAGATTACAAGCATGTGCCACCATACCTGGTTTCGGTGGCCAGCATGGCACGCCACAGGGCCAACATGGCATGCAGTACAGGGGATCAAGCCTGGGTCTTTGCATTTGCCAGTCAGATGCTTAGAACACCAAACTATCTCCCCACCCCCTTGCTTTAGTTTTTTTTTTTTTTTAATTTTAATTATAGTTAAAAATTCAGTTCTTCAGTTGTACCTACCACATTCCAGCCACATACACTAGCACGTGGGTAAGCTGTTGAGTAGGATAGTGCAGAGCGATGCCTACAGATGGCTCTTACTGGAGGCTCTGATCTCACAGCTGGAAGTCCCTGCAACACATGCCTCTAGAGAGATGTCTGAGACAGTAGTTAGCGCTGGTGTTGAGAAACTTCTTTCTTGTGTTTCTTACATTGGGCTGAAAACCACTGACATTTCCATCTTCAGATCTCAGATGTTTTTCACAGGATCTGTCCTTCCCTGCAGAGCACTGGGAGAAAATTGACCAGTCCTACTGCCACACAGCTGTGGCAGCCCAAACAGTGTCAGCTCAGGTCCCCTGAGGTCTCCTTCCTACAACTCTGTCTGCCCAAAGGGCACCACATCCATCAGGAAGGAGACAGATTGTTTTGAGAAAACTCTCTTTGGCTCCAGTGTCCCCTTGATGGGACAGAGAGGAGGGGAAAAGAAAAGCAGTTAATGATGGCTATTCCTTGTAAGGAAGTATTCTACTCTTAGCTTTATGCCATAAAGAGAAGCTCCAGAGCAGTGACCCTAAATTCTGCAGAAAAAGGGACCACATAAAACTGGGCATTTGGTACCTAATGCCAAGAAGTTTTATTTCAGAGCAGAAACTTTTGGAGGAAAGATGAGCACAGTAGAACTATTAAACTTTAATGTGGGGGTGGGGAGATAGCTCAATAGAATAGGGCTTGCCTGACAAGTGCAGGGTCCTGAGTTCAGTCCCCAGTACTGCAACACAAAGTAATAATAATAATAAAACAAAACTTTAATGTGCGTAAGAATATGTGTTTTATATGAATGGGGTGATCAAACAGATGCTATTGTCATGTCATTGTGCCCCACTTCACATCAGCATCTTCACCCCATTTTCACACCCCCACTCTTGAAACTCATTCTAAGAATTGAGAAGATGTCCGAGGTATTCATATGAATTATGTACTCTAATAGAGCCCTTTAAATAGACCCATCCAGAGTTTGAGCAGCTTGTTTTGTTTTTTTCTACAAACCTGAGATCTTATACACACTTTCTTCACATCTCTTTTCTCATTCAACTCTCCTTTAGCTAGATTTGGAAGAGCAAAGCATCTGAATCTCTCCCACTGTTCTTATTTTGCCCCAAACTAGTAGGCTGGCAGTATACAAAAGGCCAGACTTCTGCTCATTCCTTGCCGCCAAAACAAGCCTGGCTGCCCTGGCAGAGCACAGAGCAGCCCATCCCAAGCACTTCCCAGGCCTCTGGGTGACAAGGCATGTGACTGATTCCCTTGCCTGCCACAGAGCAGCCAGGCTGCCTCTGGGAACTTGAGGTAAAAGTGTTTCCTGTCCTCCCTCCTCCAGCCCAAGACTCCAGAGCGCCTCTACCCTCACCTTTACTGTTCTGTGTTTCCAACAACCACAACCTCTTCTCATCTGGAAAGTGAAAGTCAAACCAGCAACTGGAAACCTAACAGGTTTGTAGGTGTGAATGGAGGTTTTTTTACCAGTATACTGAACTGACAGAAAAAATTATGCAGTAGATCCAGGGAGGGGCTTCTTTTATCTTGGAAATCACTCATTCACTGCCCAATACTTTGCTCACTTCCTTTTTCCTGTCTGTACCTTTATCCCCCCAGCTGGGCAGCAACAGTACCCTTGGAGGACCTGGCTCTGCCCTTTAGCACTGCATGTCCTCAGGGCTGACGTGAGGAACTGTGCTCTAGTGCCTGAAGTACCTGCAGAAATCAGGGGGCACTCTTCCCTTCAGCCATTTTTAATTGTTGCAGATCACATTCTTTGGAAAATAAATACATGGCCACCTTCCTATAGATTGTTCAGGCCTAAGGAGGAGGATGGTTATGTAAAGCTTTCCGCTAATAGCTCCATTTATTCTAGTGTCATTTCTTTTATTTCCTTTCTGCTTGTTATTTATGGTTTAAATTTTTGCACCCTGGTGCTTAGCCTGCTTTCCTCAGGAGGATAATTAAGGAAAAGAATTTAGATGTTCAGGCTTTTTTCTTTTTAAACCACTGGGTTGGAGGCAGTCGAGGTGTTTCATGGGAGTGAAGGAAGTAAACAAAGAGGAAACACCAATGCAGTCACCACCGAAACCCCAAACTGAAATCTATTATGTCTTTAAAGTGCATCAAGGTGTTATTCTTGTCATTTGGGATGATATAACCTATTATTTTAAGATTCACTGGAGTCTGCTAAGCAAGTAGCTAAATGACAGCACTTGTGCAGGTGGACAACTTACGGTAGAACTCGTCTGTGACCAAATAGTCCTCTGACTGAAATAGAGTCAAGAGTCTCCAAAGTCTGTTTGTTTTACTGCTGGTCAGATCTTGTTATATGTTTGTGGGCCTATAAGACAGATAGGACTAAAATGGAAGGGAAATAAAAGAAAGTTGCTCCCATTACATGAAGAAGTATGTTTAATTAGGCAGTGGTCATGAATTGCAAGCATTCAACCTAAAATAGAGAGGGAAAAATAAAACTTATCAAAGAGTGACACTACCCTTGCAGACAATAACTAAATTAACAAACATACCTTGGAAGCCAGCTTCAAGAATCAAATCGATTTATTTAATAATTTAGGAATCACTTCTAGCCATCTCTCCCGTTAAAATCCGATGGGCCATTGTATTCTCTATTTCCTCGGTTCCTTTGCTTTCTCTTAGTTATGCCTCACTGGCTTTAATAAATAAGTAATACAGAGTGTGGAAAACACTTATCTGGAGTACCTTGTCTTTGCCTTCGTGCTGCAGGGCTCTCTGCTTCTTTTCTATTTGGAAGTAAATGGAATTGAGAACAATCTTTTCCCATAAAAGCTGGGGCAGCAGGGTTAGACCCGTAAGTGTGGCTGCAGCGGCTCGGCAGCACTGCTCAAGCCCACGGAAGAGCTGCACAATAAATAACACACTAAGACAAGCTCAGAGAGGCCAGGGCTCATTCTGAAAGCAGAGCAAGTACACACAGGCAATGCTCCAGCGAGTAAACGGCAAGAATCCACGGTGACTAGCAGGGGGAATTCCAACAGCATCAAAGTAAACTGGGATCATTTGTAGTTTATTGCTCCAAAGTGAGGGCTGCTGAACCCAGCTGCAGTTATATTTCCTCATGATGTTTGGAGAAAATGGGAAAGAGATTGCAATTACACTGTAGGTCTCAGAAAGCAAACTTGCTGATGGAGCACAACTCTGTCTCTGCTCAAGTGTCCCTCTCCCTACCTCTCCCCATTTTGGGCAACACATGCCTCATCTTCAGCTTCCTCTTCCTCGCCGTCGGGGATCATGGACCCTAAAAGCCGCTGCACACCTGTACACAGAAGAGACTTGCTCTCTGCAGACCCATCAAAATGATGAAACAGAAGCCACACTGGTCATTTACAGTACTGAGGCAGTGTGCTGCCCTCAGCCTCAAGGATAAAACCCAAACCCTTGGGTAATACCAACATCCCCTTCTCAACTTGTCTCAGCCCTTTTGGGTCAGTCACCTCTCAAGGCCCCTCCCCAGTATGAGCTGCTACTGCTCTTCCTAGGTCCTTCTCCTAGCCTTTTTGGGGTTACCCTAACTGGAAAGCATACACCTCTACTCTTTCCCTATCTTTAGCTCTAGCTGCACTAATAATTGTTTTTTTGCCTTTTTGTACTTGGTTTAGGCGAGAGCCCTCACTCCCAAGGAAAGTCTGCACACTGTTCCTTCACATTTCTAGATGGGGCATAAGTCTGATCACTGATCACCTGATTAAGTAACATTACATGTCCATGCCTTGCTGCCATGGGCAGGCTGCAGTCTCATTAAGGGCTGAAGCATGCCTTTCTTGTTATAAATCTCATACTTGAGTGCCCAGCACACAACAGGTATCTAAGATATGTGTCAAGTAAAAATTAAAGAAAGCAAGTTGGATCAGTACAGGAAGACAGGGCCCACTGGCCACTGGTCTGATCATAACTTGTGGTTCCTGGGTTTTTCAGCTGGGAGAAAGTTAAGGAAAAGGAGAGATCAAGTGCCTGTCACTCCGGAAACCAGCATTCTAAGTCACTACTCCAAACCTTCTGCAAGGGTAATTCATCCCTGCTAGGGAAACACATGCATTAAGCCATGCAACAACTTCTTCCCCCCCGCCACCGACAACTTCATCATGATTCTGGTTTTAATTCTATAAATAACTCATGAAGTCAAATATAAATTATTGCAATACTTTTACCAACCATGCAGCAGCTTTATTCATGGGAAAAATTTAAACATAAACCTGGAAGTTTCTTTAGTTTGCAGGAGTTCTTATATGGCTACATGCACATCAAATTTCCCTGAACACCCTTATTAAATAAAAATTCATTGAGCATTCTGTTTCTGATTGGCATGGTGTTGGGTGGAAATAATTCAAGGTCACAGATTCTACCGTAAAGGACAGACTTTTCCCATATAGACAAAGAAAACAATGAAACATCAGAGTCAAGTATTTAATAGACACACCTTGAGGCATGCAGCACAATGGCTAAGTCTCTGCCCTGTGCAAATGGACCTTGGTTCCAACTGGGCCTCCTATCTGGGTGCCTTTGAACCAGTTAATCTCTATAACAGAGTTTTCCCATCTGCTAAGTGGTCTGATGGCAGTAACAGCACCTACCTGAGCGTTAGTCTACTGAAAAAAAGCAATGAGGGACTAGGGAGATGGCTCAGTGGAATAAGCACTTCCTTGGCAAGTGCAAGGGCCTGAGTTCAATTCCCAGTACTGCCAAAAAAAAAAAAAAAAAAAAAAGCAACAAGTAGTAGGGATTAGCATTACTAGCATAATATTGATGTTATAAAACAGATTGAGCATCCTGAATGTAAAAATCTAAAATACTCCAAAATACAAAACTTTTCAGTCTATTTGATGGGTTAGAGTCATTTTCTTTTTACTTACCCTGAATATTTTCTGATAGTACCTGTCACCCCTACAAACCAACATCTCAAGTCTTCACCCCAAAGCCTCTGGAAAGGAGATTAGGAGATTTATCCTTGTGAGGAAAACACAAGTACTGAGGGTTAAATTCAGGGCATTCACACTGAGCTATATAGCTGACCTACATTATTTTCTTTAGAGACAGAGTTTCCCTATGTGACTAAGTTGCCCAGTATGGACTTGAACTTTTGATTCTCCTGCCTCAGCTTTTCAATGGAATTATAGGCACACCCCACCATTCCCAGCAGCACATAAAATCAGAATTAGGAATAAAGATAGTATCTAAACACCCACAGATAGTAAGTCCCTGTGACCAAGAGAAACAGCTGACCCTCAGCACACACTGTTTCACATATTAAAACTCTTAAAACTATGATATAAAATTACTCAAAGATTGTGTACCTAAGATGTACATGAGACACAAAAAAATTCATGCTTGAGAGCTGAGGAGATGGCTCAGTGGAATAAGCACTTCCCTGTCAAGTGCAAAGGTCTGAATTCAATCCCCAGTTCCGCCAAAATAAAAAAAAATAAAAAAATGTTCATATTTGGGCATATGCCCCAACCCATAATATCTCAATATAATTGTGTAAGTATTCCAAAACCCTAATCATTTTACGCGAGTACATCCTCAATCTCATGTAACTCTCTTAGAGAACATGTTAAAAGGTTCATGGGAAAACTGATCTTAAAAGAATACATGAGTAAATTGGGTATGGTGGAGTGCACCTGTAATTTCAGCAATTGGGAGGCTGAAAAGAGGAGGGTCACTAGGAGTAAGATCTGAGTAGTGAGACCCTTGTAGACCCTGTACTAAATATATATTTTTAAAAAAGAATATATGGGGAAGAATACAAAAGATAAGGAGAGACCAGGTACATGATTGGGGAGCCCAGTCTAAAGTGAATGTGCAGTCTCCCTGTTTCAACAAATTTTAAGGCATTCAGAGGGAGTAATAAGAAAGCAGGTGCAGTGTCCCTCTAAGACAGCATAATAGGCAACTGTATATGTCACAGCTCTAAATTCCCTGCCACTCCAAACATGTGACTGGTACATAGACTTCAGTAGGGATGACAGTGGCTTCCTAGAGACCGAATTCTTATCCTGAGCCATTTTCTAAATGGGAAGTGATTCTGACTAAGGCCTCAGAAGTGGCCTTCACATTTGAGTCAGCCAAATAACCTTGCTGCTCACACCAGACTGCATGCATGTGTAAATGGTGTATGTGCACCTACCTTCCCTACTCCTCTATTGCTACCTGACATTCCCAAGAGAATGCCCAAGACTACTTTCCCAGGTACCTTCATCTATCTAAGATTCCTGGGTAGATGGCATGAAAATCACTGAATCTGAGAATCAGGAGTACAGATTCACGTCCCAGGTCCTCTGTGCAATGCAGGTAAACTGATGTCTCCAGAGACCCATGTGAATTGCAGCAATAGACTCCCTGATCTGATCTCTAGGGTTCCTTCTGCATAGAATATTCCATATTTCTGTGCAATAGCAGCAGGAAGAAGAAAATAAAAGTCTACAGCACCAGAGAAAAGTAATAATGATTTTAAACCAAGCTCTATGCCTGCTGACTTTTTAAATATATCATTTCTGGTCTGGAAAAAAAATCTGTACTATGCAAAATAAAAAGCTGTTGAAAACTCTCTTAACATTCGTGTGTGTGTGTGTGTGTGTGTGTGTGTGTGTGTGTGTGTGTTTCATTAAGCAGGTGTGGTATATTTCATGCCATTAAGGCTTTGTGTAATAGGAGCTCAGAAGCCCAATCACTGATAACACTCTATTTAAACAGTCAGCACGGAAAGCATATATTTCCTGTACCTCACTGGCTCATTTTATTGCTTAGAGCATTTGCATAAAGCCAAACAATTATCCCCAGGAGGTAGATCATTTGCTTCTGCTTTTCCTTACCTGAAGCTGCCATCCTTCAAACCTCCTTCTTGGAATCATCTCCCAGTTCTGAAATTATCTACTGAGTAACGAGCTCCAGAAACTTGTACAACACCCAAAAGCCTCCAGATCCAGGGGCCTTTGCTGAAAATACACCTAAGGAATCTGGCATCATTGGACATCCATGGACATCCATTCTTGGGATGCGGTATGCATGGGAATTACCAGTGGGTCTGGGATGAGGCTCAAGAATTTGTAATTCTAACATTTACAGTAATGTTGATGCTTCTGGTCCAAGAAGCATACTGCAACCACTGTACTTGTGGGGAAAGGGTGGTGTGAGCCTAGTTGATTCATAAACAATAAAAGCTAAAAAAAATGCCTAAACTATGGTCAACAGAAAGTCTACCAGTGCAAAGTGAATGAAAGGCAGAATACTAAGAAACTCGCTGAAATTGGACTCAACCTAAAATAGGAATACATATTTACCACTGAGGTTCTACAAAGAAAGAGAGAGAGAGAGAGAGAGAGAGAGAGATGTTTTCCTATTGGCATTCATTGCCATTTATTGTAGGTGCATGGAGGATAAAAGCAATGCCCCATTGCTCACAGTAAGTCTTCGCAGGAATACTTTTCCTCAACATTTCATTGCTCCTGAAATCCTTGAGCACCCACGTGACAGACGACTTGATAGACACACAGCGATTTCTGGGCACAGTGAGTTTGCAAAGTAACTTGTCTAAGTAAGTAGGGGTAGTAAGGAATACCACTGACACCAATGAGACAGATTTTTCCAAGGGAAGATCTCCCACTCATATAGCCTGAGACTGGTTGGAGCCAGATGTGGAGTAAAAGAAAGAACATGCATGTACACAAATATCCCTGTGCACCTTCCAGACAGACCTATACCTGTAGGCTGGTGTTCCTGTGAGGACCAGGCTAGCAAATTCAATGCCTGGGTGTATGAAGCAGGGAGGTAGAGGCCAGTGTATGAAACAGGCCTGTTATAAGAACAGTAGCACCTTTTGTCCTAAGACCCCTGGCTCTCGAGCTCTGACAACACTCTACCAACAAGAATTTTTTTCTTTTGTTTTGTTTTTTTCAGAACTATGGATTGAACTCAGGCCCTTGTGCTTGTCAGACAAGTCCTTATTTTACTGAGGTATCTCTCCAGCCCTATGTACTAGCAAGAGTTATGAAATGTGAGACTTCCAGGTTTGATCACTGCCTTAAGGTAATAACAATATGGCTGAAATGTATGGTCTACTTACTTCAAGCCAGACCCTGTTACCACAGAGGCTCAGGAAAACCAAAGTAATTTACTACCAAATCATGCAACTAAGGAAGGACGAGGCTGGGGTTGAACACAGCAGTGGCTCCTACGTGTGTCCTGAAGTGAGGAGGAGGTGGATTGTCCTAGAAGAAATCAACACTGGTTGGCCTCACATGAGACAAGCATTTCATATATCATCCATTTGATGGTTTTAAAAAATGGCATTATTGATAACATCCTGAGACAATGGGGAAAACTCAGGACAGTCCCCAGCAAACCAGGAATGTTCAGGGACTCATAGGAGTATTTCCTGATAGTCTGTGCCACTCTGAGAAAGACAGAACCAAGTCCAGAGAAGGTCCAGAGTGGAGGAGGAACAAACTGTGTCTTGGACTCAGAGCATCAATGGATTATTGTTTATTTACTTTTAACTTCTGATTCTTTAAAATTGTTAAACTCAGTAAAGATGCGCTGAAGTACCCTCTCTTACCTCAGTTCTCACTCTGCTAGTTGGCTAGAAACGCCCACACAAAAAGACTGAACATAAACTGGGGTTGAATCGCTCTTCCTCCTATGAGAAGAATCAGCCTTGTCATCCTCAGGGGTCACCTGAAGTAAAGAGAAAATTTTCAAATCACAGTTCCCCTTTCAGTCTCCCAAACCAGGCCCCTATGCTGTAATCTGTGATTCTAGATGCACACAAATAAGGATACTGTTAACTGACACAGAGCTTTCACCTGCTGTTTCCACTTTGCCCTCACAGCACAGAGACACATCACACCAGAGAATTTTACACAAAAGGCTGAGATAAGATCTGTGGAGTCAACCAGTTCTAAAATAGACATGATGAAACCTGTTAAAACTCGGGATTGATTTGACTGGGTCTACGGAAGGACTACTTACTTTCCCCTTGAGAGACTCCCACTGCAACTCCTGCTCCCCTAGAAAACATAACGTCAGTGTAGATGCATTTTTGTTATGTTAGGACCTCGGCCTGGGCAGCTGGTCCACACAGGCAGTGGCGTCGGGGCCTGCTCCTCCCTGGCTCACCCTCTACCCTCTGTAGCTGCAGGCAACTACAGACCCCCACAGCCCCAGCCATCCAGATAGTACAGAAAGCCTAATTGCTATTGCTATTGGAGGCACAGTCCAACAAAGGAAAAGGGAACTGGCAGCAGAGGAAATCCTTCCCACTCAGCAAAGCTCCTACCTGTGCTGTGCTCTCCAGCTGTGTGTGATGGACTCTCTGAAGTTCTTTGTACTACAGAACCCACGTGGAAGCCATTACAAAGAGTGCACTTGACCCTGCTTGGCCTGACAATGGTAAAAAAGACATCAGCCCTCAAAAATTAAAACATCTGACAAGACCAAGTATTGGTGAGGATGGGTGCAGAAAAGCCTACAAATTGGAACAATCATTTTGGAAAACTGCATGACATTATTTAGTAAAATCAAAAATACCCATTTTTTTCTGACAAGTCAGCAATTCCGCTGTGAGATCTGCTTACACCTTAGGGCCTAGTTACGCGACTGACCTTGTGTGCCAAGATACATAGGCTAGAATGTGTACTATCATGTCAGTTGTAATTACCACAAATTAGAAACACTCCATTTTTACCAGCAATAGAATAGCTTAATAAGTTAGGGTTAAATCAGTAGTATCACCATGGTACTGAACAAAAAAAAAAATTAATGAAGAATGTACAGTGCACTCATGCAATGTTCCGAATCACCAGAACCATTTACCACCACACCATATTATTTGGGGATATGTTTGAGAGGGGCAGATGGAAAAGAAAACGATTACCCAACATCAACGTGCTGTGGATAACTCTAGTGGGGGGAAGGAACTATAAGAAGGGGCATTGGTATATACACATTGCAGGCAAGATTTGGCTTCTTGGCATGCGGAAGCTGCTCACACAGGGGTTTGCTTCTATGTATAAAGTTATCTCCTCAGGCCTTTATAGCAGCTGCCCCCTACTGGAACCCAAGGAAAATGCAGGTTACCTTGAGGATTCCGTGGATGAGGTTTGGAAGCGCCAAGAGTGCTCCTGCCTTGAAAGAAATTAGACGTAAATCTCTTTCAGAATTTTTCTTAAAGTTTTATTCATGAGTTGTTAACCATTTTGCTTAGCAAGTCGGTTTATCCCAATGACCTCTGTGGTGGTGGTGGCAGATGGCCCTAAAAAAAAACCTTCCTAGAAGTGGATGCCACTTGAACATATACTCATAAGTGAAATAAACCAGACACACGTGTGCAAATATCGTATAGTCGCCCTAGTATAATAATTCAAAAGAAAAAAATGCAAATAGAAATGTATAACAACAACTAAAAAAAATTGAGTCAGACAGTCAGGGCAAACTGAACGGCTAATGCTGCAGGGTACTAATCAGCTTTTCTTCTGAATGGTTAACAACCTAAGTTCACAGATCAAAATTGGAGAAATAGAAGAGCCACAAGGCCAGCAAACATTCTGGCCCTAACCTTTCAAGGTCAGCGAAGACTCAGGACATAGGACAACCTGTAACATCATGAAACTCAGTTGTGCCCCAAATTTTCTGAACAAGGAGATTATGGAGACACAGAGCGAGGAGATCAATGATCTATAGTGTACCTGGGGAGAGTCACATGGAGAGAAAACTTTCTCTCAGGCTCTCACAGAGAGCAAAATGATCAAGCATTGGCCATGATTCATCCACATGGCTGACACAGACAAAAGATCTGCAGAGTAAGGTACAAGATTACAAGATAAATCATGAGGGGACTTCACTGATCTCATTAGAAACAAAAACTACATATTTTGGTATATAGGTCTTGCTCTATCTCAGTCTTAAACATCCAGCAGAAAAGTATAAAAGTGAGGTATACAATGCAGGGCCATATTAATAAGTTGAGCTGTAAATGGTTACAGTCAACAACTTCTTCAGATAACTCACTGTTATTGTGGAATGCTGGACTGTGTTGGATTGTGTCATCGAGTTCAGGCACCTAAATTGGTTTAATGACAATGGAGTGCCCATCTTTGACAGGTATAGACCAAAAAAAGTGGTATAGAAAGGAAGAATCATGATGTGTGTGTATAAACAGTACCCTTAGGATAAATATGCTGTGCTTCTGCATAATTCTATCAGAAGCAAGATTTGCACAAACAGTGGTTGGACAAGATATTATGTTGGCTTCTAGTACTATGGACAACCACTAGGAAGATAACAAGGTAGAAAGTATTAATTATTGAATCTGTAATATAATTCAGCTATAAAAAATAAGATAAGTATACAGCTACAATATCTTAATTCACTGATTAGAGACATCTGCTATAATAATGTATATAAGTATAATATCGTGTGTGCACCTTGTACAATACCAAAACATTATGAAAACAGTTTGCAATGTGTTAATTTATTGAAACAAATATAATTAATTATATGTAAAAAAGATAATAAAAAATAAATTAATTAAAAATAAATAAATTAGAAGAAGAAAAAAAAAAACCCTCCTAAATGCTGCAGTGGTCTTTTGCTCACTTTCTGCTTGATATCAGACCCTGTTCCTGGACTCAGAGAGGTGGTGTAAGAAAGAGGGGCCTGGAGGGAGAGGGGACAGGGCTGTGGCCCGCAGGTCCTGAGAGGAGAAGTGTAGCGTGTTGTTCACAGCAGACAGCAGCCAGGAACTCAGCCTTTCCCTTGGCTGTATGGGCTCTTTAAATGCACAAACATGGAAGCCAAGGAACCTGAGTTGCTAACTATCTCCACTGGGCAAGAGCAGAGGTGTGCAAAGGAAAGGGGTATGGGGATCCCTGATTTGAATGACAGTCCAGTAGAGGGTTGTATAAGTATGAGGTGGGAGCCTAGGCACGGGAGCACTTGACATCCTGATGCAGCCAATAGTCCATCGGGGGGGGGCGGGAAGAGGGACACAGGGGGTCCTTTTCCAAGCCCTGATGATTCTTCTGAAAGGAGAAAACTAGAGCAGACATATTCAGGGACTTAAGTCCTCAGCAGAGCAGGAGTGCAGGGGAAAAAAATGACAATGAATCACAGTTCCAATCCTTAAAAGTTTGTAAAATTGCATAATAAGAATATTCATTTATCAGGTTGCAATGTAATTTTTCTCTCTGTCTCAGATTAGTGATAATCCAATTTAATAAAAGAAAAAGAAGAGTCTTTGAGTCTGGTCTTTTAAGTGACACTTAGAGTCTCTTTTTAAATTTGAAGGCATTTGGATATTCACAATCTAACGAAAGCTTTCCTACACTTCCTGAAAGATTGTATCAAGGACTTCAGAAGCCTCATCTAATTTATTGCCTTGAAAGAATTATCCCAAAATACAATGACAATTCCAAACCAAGGTTTCTGGAAACTACTCTGAAAGTTGATTAAAAGATTAGATTGAGTAGGGCTGGCCAGATAGCTCAGCGGATTAAAGTGCATACTTAGGCAGACACAGGACCGGGCTCTGCCCTTCCTTGCCCACAATCTACCAGGTCTCAGTCCTCCTACCCCACAGACATAAGATCAAGTAAGTTGAGTGTCAACTCCCAGTAAGCACTTAACACAGCAGATCCAGAGTATGGGGGGATTTAGTTCTAGAATCTCCTCCTTTTTGTTCAAGCCTCTTTCCTAAAACAGTGTAGCATGTGCATATAATTCCTTCATTGCTTATATATACTTTTAATCATCTTGGATTACTCTTAGTATCAAAAACAATATGTTGTTAGGCTGTACTGTTTAGGAAATAATGACAAAGAATAAATCTCTATGTGTTCACTATAGACTTAATTTTTTTTTTTTTTTTGGAAATACCTTCTATTTGAAATTGGTTGAATCAGAAATGCAGTACTCTCAGATGATGGTAAATATTTGTGGAATAATTAGAGAAATACAGTTTATTAATCTAATTTTTTTCTTTTAGTATAGGACCTACAGGGTCACACTACATAGATAGGACTCATAGTGATCATCCTATTTTCAGCCTCCCAAGCACTGGGATTACAGGTGTGCCACCACACACAGTCTCAATCTCAGTTTCAGTCCACTTCCAGGGCGGGGCAGGTAAGACACTCCTTGGATCAAACCTAGTCCCTGCATCTGTTTGCATAGGCGCTTTAATCCACCAAACTATCTGACCAACCAGAGATCCATTTTTGATAATGCTTCATAGTTCAGCTTTTCAAACCCTGCTTTAGCACAGCTGGTGGATGCTGTGTAAGAAAACAAATAATTCTACGCTTGTTATGCAGGTGACACTCAGTACTGTGGTTCCAAGTGTCTCTCTTACAACACACACAGTTCAAAAGAACCTTGATTAGACACAGGACTCAAGATGCAATGAGATGCCACCAACATCAGTATGGCCACCTGAACATGACAGTGACAGTGACATCTTTGAAAAATAGATAACTCTTTATTCTAAGATCTTATACCCAAGAAGATATCCAGTGGGTCCACACAGTCTCACTGAGTTAACACAAACCTACCCACTAACAAGAAGATTAAAAGTATACTCTGAGTTGCAAGAAATGCTTCTTTCATGGACCTGGAAATATTCTCCAATAACATTGTTGAGCACGGCCCTGGATGCTGTTGCCTAGGCAGCAGAACATCCAATGATGGACTGAGGAACAGGGAGATAGGAACGCATATCAAGAAAATGGCATGACCTTTGGGAGACAGAAAAGCAGAATGAGGCCAGAGCTTTATTTAGCTCCAAACTAAAACAACATTTTATAGACCAGGAGTGTCTCCCTTTCCTTTTAGCCTCACTGTCTGCTTCTTTATTTTCTTTCCTTTCTTTCTTTTTTTTTTATTTTGCCAACAACAGGTCAAAACAGAATCATCCACAAATACTCCAACCTTAAAGCAAAGCAATCTGCAATTCAACCCCATGGGGCTGAAGCTGTATGGAGGATGGAAATAATAGCAGCAATGTAGGAGAAAAATGTTTTGAGATTTTCAGCAATGCTCTTATGCCCTGCAGTAACCTCATTCCCTCTACACACCCTTTTCTCCTCAGGCAGACACTTCAGCTTCTAGCACTTACTGCCTCAGGAAAGCTGTGCCATGACAGAAACACTGAGAGAAAGAATCAATTTTTAGTTTGGGAGTTTCAAATTTGAAACCCACAGCTGAGTTTAAGGTAAAGACATTTACTTTCTAAAAGCTTAGCATAAAACTGTTGTCCCAGTAAGCTAGGTACACAAAAAAAATGAAAGCAAGAAATCAAAGGGAAAGTAAAGGTGGCCACAGCCCAGTGTATAGTCCTACCACCAGCCCAAGCAAGCCCTGGTGGGGAAGGCAGAGTGAAGACCCGTAGGTGTTCTAGGGTAATAAGAGCTTTCCAAGGAGACTGAGCACCAAAATGGCAGAGTGGTAAGCAGCAGAGAAAGAGGCTCTCTGAGAGTTACCATCCAGATGCTATAATAATACAGCAACTTGAGGGAGACAAGGAGGAGGGCAGTGGGTCCCTTGGACCCAGGAAGGATCTGAAACACGAACTGAAGTTCATGGAGAGAGTGAAAAGATAAGCTTCAACAAAAAAGGAGGTAGCCAGGGGTGCCTTCTCCCTGAGAAAGGACTTACTGCATGAGAGGAACAATTCAAGCCTGCAGATTCACAACGAATACTGGTGACCCAAAAGGCTGGCACAGGAAAACACAGCAGTGGAAGAGAGTAGAGGACATGAATGATTGTACTAGCTAGTGGTGAATGCTGAGAGCTCATGTAGGAAAACAATTGGCTGGAGCTCAGAACTCAGAGCAGCTGCTGGCTCTACCTAGAGGCTCCTAGCTGGACTCAGGCTCACAGAAGGTGTGCTGAGGGCTGTAGGCCAAAGACTTTGGTCTTGGCCAGAAGGTGCAGGCTTACTGAGATTACCCACCACCTAGCTGAAAGCGTACTGCTGCCCTGCTGAGTTAAATGAGCATGGATTGGGATACTGTCTCCACATGTTGTCTACCAGTGACAACAGAGACATACCTGGAAATGGACTGTTTTTATCTTGTTTTCTCTCATTTAGTTTTTTGTTGTGGTAGTGGTGGTTTTATTTTGTTTTTGTTTTCTTTCTTCATTGTTAGATTTCTTTTTATATGTGGTAAACACTGCTTTCTAGCCTGTTTGAATTTGTGTTCTGTTTTTTCTTCTTTTTATCTCTTCTTCATCACTTTCCCTCCATTCTTCTGCACTAGTTTCCCAAAGTTAGCATAATCCTCCTTTGTCCTCTGGCATTATTTCTAATCTCTTCCTCCTCTCCCACTACTTATTTTCTTCCTAACTCATTTTAAATTGTAACCTCCGGGGACAAAATGGACATGTTAAAAATATGCCTACTATATATAATTTTCTGGTTATATATTTTTTATATAACCACAAATCTAATTCATATGTTTAAAGGTGACAAATTAATGGTTAGCTCAATTTGTCATCTTCTAGGCTGTGTTTGATTCTGCTATCACTAATGATGGTACCACTGCATCCTACAGTGACATAATTTTCTTACATATCAAGTCTTCCTTGTCCTCCATGGACAAGAAAGACTAAGAATCATAGAAAATACTGTGGCACAGTGGCAAAGACCTAAAGGCTGGGCTAAACACACAGCAACTTTTCATCCACAACAAATTGAAGAGGTAAGATCTTGCAATAGACAAAAACCCCTAAAACCACGTACACCTAGAAGATACTTAAGAGAAGCAATCATTTCCTGAGTGTTTTAAATACTAGCAATAAAGCAACCCACCATGGGAAATTTATAAGTATCACCTCAGGAATTAAACTAAATTCATTAAAGTAAAAAAAAAAGAAAAGAAAATGAGAAAATACTTAAATAAGATGCAACCTCAGACATCCACTTCACCAAAGGCAAACCCAGGGGCAAGTGAGGTGGGACAATCCAAAAGTCACTGATATGACCATTCTGAAGAATGAAGCAATATAATAAAGCTCTAGAAAAAAGTCAAATTAGAAATAATGTCTCAGATAACTGCAGAGATGGTACCCACAATGAAAACCATGCTTAGTGATTCTAGAGCACACACAGACACAAAAATAGAGCTTCACAAAATTATGGAAGCCATGAATGTTGAACATAGGAAAGAAATGGAATGTATAAGGTAGCTTCTGGAGAAAAAAAAATTCCATTGAAAGTATCCACAGAAGAGTAAGCCAATGAGAGGACAGGATCCAAGATATAGAAGGCAAGCTTGTGGTTAGTGAACACAGAAAGATTTCTTAAAAACAACAAGGAACCATGAGAAATCAAGATGCTAGTTGCTAGCTGAGGCAAAAAAGAATAATTTAAGATTAATTAGAGTCAATGAAAAAACAGGAGATAGAAAAAATAATATTAAAAAATAAACTCTTTACAGACATTACAGCAGAAAACTTTCCTGGCAGAGAAAAAGAGATTGAGGGGCCGGAGAGATGGCTCAGTGGAATAAGCACTTCCCTGGCATGCTCAAGGGCCTGAGTTCAATCCCCGGTTCTGCTGAAAAAAAAAAAAAAGGAATAGACAGAGAAGTGAAACATATAGAACTCCAATTAGCCATAATCAAAAACAAGGCAACCATATCACAATCAAGATTTCAGAAATTCAATGCAAGAATAGAATTCTAAAAGCTACTAGGAAAAGAAACAAATTATCTATAAAGGAAAGCAAATCAGACTCACAGGTGTCTTCTGAGCACAAACGCTCAAATCAAGGACAGTTTGTGATGAAGTATTTTGAATTCTAAAAGAAAACAGCCTTCAACCCAAATTGATGTACTCAACAAAACTGTCTTTCAAAACTGATGGAGAAATAAGATACTTCTATGAGAAAGAACACCTAAGGAAATTTATTATCAGAAAACCAGAAATAAAAAATATCTTGAAGGACAGTTTAGAAAGAGATAATTGCAACTCCAAGAACTCAAACAGAAGGAATTCACCAAGCAAGGCAAACAATTAAACAGATGGAAAAGAAGAGGGGGAGGCAACAACAGGAAGGTAGCATGGCAAGGATAAGTCAATTCATATTAGTCATAATCATCAATGTTAATGGTCTTTATACACCAATCAAAAGACACAGACTGGCAGAATGGATGAAAAACAAATATGCAAGATTATGCTGAATACAAGAAACACACTTTAGTGGAGGGTCTGGGGAGATGGCTCAGTAGAATAAGTGTTTGCTTGGCAAAAGCAAGGGCTTGAGTTCAATCTCCAGTTCTGAAAAAAAAAAAAAAAAAAACCACACACACACACTTTATTGAAAAAGAGATCCATCAGCATGATGGAAAATAGTTCTCCATGTGACAGAAACAAAGAAAAAAGAAAGGATAGCTATTATATTTGCAATTTACATTGCAGACAATGTAAATTTTAAGCCAGGACATATTAAGAGAGACAAAGAGGATCACTAAATTCCTGTAAAGAGAACACTCCAAGAAGAGAGGTAACTCAAATATATGTTCACTAAATACCAGTGCACCTGACTATATAAAACAAATATTAACAGGCATGAAAATGCAAATAAGCATTAGTACAATTATATTGAAGGATCTCAATACTCCATCATCAGAAAAAGACAAATCAATTACGCAAAAAAAAAAAAAACCCACAATGAAATACTGAACCAAACTATTGAACAAATGGACTTAGTAGATGACTATAGAGTGCTCCACCCCACAACATCAGAACACACATTCCTCCTACCTGTACACAGAATGTTCTCCAAAATAGACCATGTACTCACTCACAGACCATGGTTAAGTAAATGCAAATGAATTGATTGAAATTATCCCATTTGTATTACCAGACCATAGTGCAATGAAATTAGAAATCAGTTTGCAAAGAAAATAGTTGCATAAGAACTACATAACACATGGAAATCAGATAGTACCCTGCTTAACAATCAATGGGTCACAGATGAAATTAAACAAGAAATTAGACAGTTTCTACAATTAAGTAATAATTACAGTGCAACATAATGAAAATTATGGGACACAATGAAAGTAGTCCTAAGAAAGAAATTTATAGCAGTGAGTACCCATATCAAGAAAACAGAACAAGCAGAAATAAACTCCTTAATGGTGAACCTGAACTGTCTAGCAAAAGAAAAGCAGGGGACCCTTGACCTCTGGCCAAAGATGGTGGCACCCTACATGGTGCTCTGGGTTCTGTCCTAAAGAGAGACAAGACTGAACGTTTGTGTCATGTCGAAGCTAAGCCAGGCTAGTAGGGCACTTAGGAAGCCTGAGGCTGGCGGCCTGATACGGTCCATCATGCGGGCCGGCCAGGCTGTGCCTGGGCCCCCACTGGGTCCCATCCTTGGTCAGTGAGGTGTTTCAATCAACCAGTTTTGCAAGGAGTTCAATGAGAAGACAAAGGATATCATGGAAGGCATTCCTCTCCCTATGAAGATTTTTGTGAAGCCTGACCAGACATTTGAAATCAAGATTGGACAACACACTGTTTCCTACTTCTTGAAGGCAGCTGCAGGCATTGAGAAGGGAGCCCAGCAGACAGGCAAAGAAGTGGCCGGCCTAGTAACTTTGAAGCACATATATGAGATTGCTTGCTTCAAAGCTCAGGATGATGCCTTTGCCCTGCAGGATGTACACTTGTCCTCTGTTGTCCGCTCCATCATTGGTTCTGCTCATTCCCTGGGCATTCGTGTGGTGAAGGACCTCAGCGCCAAAGAGCTAGCCGCTTTCCAGAAGGAGCGAACTGAGTTCCTGGCTGTGCAGAAAGAGGAATATTTGGCGGCCCAGGCAGAAGCTGTTAAGAAGTGACCCCTGCCCTCCACACTCCGGGAGTTTGAAGGAAACACCTAGAAGGATCTTGGAAGGCTGTGCCCAAAGGGAAGGCTGGGAAGTCAGATGATTGTTATTTTCTTGATTTTAAATTATGTATTTATACATAAGTCTAAATAAATATCTCTTGTCACCATTTTCAACTTCCTTCTTGAGACTCCTGGGAAAGAGACCAGCACTGATAGCACCCAACCTGGACAGATATTAGCTGCTCCAGAAAGTAGATAGGGGTTTTCATGGATCTTCTGAATATGTAACCTGGAGGTTCAGCCAACCAAAACAAGATGTTGACTATAACAAATACTCAAGGCTGTGTACTTTATAAAAAAAAAAAAAACTTTCTCTCAGGCTTCCACAGAGAGCAAATTGGTCAAGCAATGGCCGTGACTCATCCACAAGGCTGACACAGGGATCTACAAAGAGCGGTACAGGATTACAGGATAAATCCTGAGGGTACCTGATTAACCTTATCTGATACAAGTTACATTTCTTGTTATGTAGGTCTTGCTTTAACTCGGTCTTAACCATCCAGCAGAAAAGTATAAAAATGGAGGTATATAAAGTAAAGTCATACTAATATGCTGAGCTCTGAATGCCTCAAGTGAACAACTTCTGTGGATAACTCGCTTCTATTGTGGACTGCTGATCTGTGTTGACTTGCTTTATTAAAAGAAAAAAAATATATATGTGTATAATTAGCTATCCATGTTTAGAAAATCTGTAACATATATTGCATGTTACCATTTGTCATTTTTTTCTATTTGTTTTTGCTTCTCTTTTTCACACTTCAAGTTAAAATACAAATAAATAAATTAAAAAATAAAAAAAAAGAAAAGCAGGCTAAGCCAAAAGCTTATACAAGGGAGGACATTATAAAGATTACAGCAGAAATTAGTGTATTGGAGGCTAAGAAAACAATACAAAGAATCAATGAATCAAAAAGTTGGTTTTTTGAATGATTAAATAAAATCAACAAGCCCTTCTCCAACATTATCAACAAAAGGAAAGGGAGAGATTCAAATCCATGCAATTAGGAATTAGAAGGGCAAAATGTCAATGAACCATGTATACATTAAGAAGATCATCTGTACCTACTTTGAAAACTGATATTCTGATAAGATGGAAAGTATAGAAGAAATGGACAGATTTCTAGATACATTTAAATTACCAAAGCTGAATCAAGAAGATATAAAAATCTTAAATAAACCAATATTAATCAGTGAAACTGAAGAAATAGTTGGAAAAAACCTACCAACAAAGTAAATTCTAGATTCTGCTAAATTCTACAAGAAATTTGAAAAACTTACCAGCATCATTTCTCAAACTCTTTAAAAAAAAATCAGAAGGGAAGCAATACTTACAAATTCATTCCTGGAAACAGGCATTACTCTGATACCCAAACCAAGGAAAGACCTAACTAAGAAAGAGAATTATAGACCAATCTGCCTAATGAACATAGATGCAAAAATCCTGAACAAAATACTAGCGAACAGAATACAACAAATCATCAAAAGACTACATACCATGACCAGATGGAATTCATCCCAGGTATATAAAGATAGTTCAGTATATGTAAATCAATGAATGTAACAGAGGCAAGGACAAAAGTCATATGATCATCAGAAAAAAGCTTTTGATAAAGACCAACATGATTTAAACAAACAAACCAAAAAAAAAAAAAAAAACCTAAAGAAAATTAGCATAGATGGTTTTTACCTCAATCTGGTAAAAGCTACCTATGACAAGCCAACAACCAACATCATATTAAAAGAACAGAAACTGAAAGTTTTCATTCTAAAATCAGGAACAAGAGAAGGATGTCTCTACTCTTATTCAACATAGTCCTGGAAACTTTAGCCAGAATAATTAGATAAGAGAAAGAAATACAAAGAATGACAATAGGAAAGCAAGAAGTTAAAGAAAGAAAGAAAGAAAGAAAGAAAGAAAGAAAGAAAGAAAGAAAGAAAGAAAGAAAGAAAGAAAGAAAGAAGAAAACAAAAAAAGCAAGAAAGAAGATAAGGCTGGGAAGATAGCTCAGTGGACTAAAGTGCCTGCAAGAACCAAAGTTCGATCCTCAGCCTGCCATGCTGGTCTCGAGCCCAAGGTGCACTGAAATGAGGATTGAGACTGGGCATGGTGGTGCATGCCTGTAATCTCAGGGCTTGGGAGGCTGAAAACAGGAGGATCACTAAGAGTCCTATATGTGTAGTGAGACCCTGTAGACCCTATACTAAATACATTTTAAAAAAGAAAGCAAGAAGTTAAATTATTATTATTTGCAGAAGACATGATATTTTACATAGAAAGCCCCCAAATCTCCACTAAAAACTGCTAGATTTAATAAGCAAATTCAGTATTGTATGTTGATACAGAGTCAACACTAAAAAATCAATCATTTGGGTATTTCTTGAAACCAAATAACAAACTCACTGAGAGAGAAATTGGTGTCATAACACCTTTCACAATAGCATTCCAAAAAAGGAAATATCTAGGAATCAGTCCAACAAAAGGTGTGAAACACCTCTACATTAAACACTATAGTATTCTGAAGAAGAAGATTGAAGAGGCTATTTAAAAATGGGAAGATATCCTTGCTCATGAGTAAGAAGAACCAGTATTGTGAAAATTATCATGTTTCCAAAACTGTTATACAAATTTAATGCAATTTTAATAAAAATCACAATAGCATATCTTATGGAATTAGAGAAAATTATAATATTCATTTGGAATCAGAAAAGTCATAGAATACCAAAGGAATTTCTGAGAAACAAAGGCAAGGCAATCCCTCATTTGAAATTACACTATAAAGCTACTGTAATAAGTAAACAGCATGGTACTGGCAAGAAAAATACCCAAAGATCCATGGAACATAGTTAAAGATGCAAAAACAACTCCAGGTTTACTCAGTCTCTTTATCTTTAGCAAAGGTGCCAAACACATTCAATGGAAGAAAGCTAGTCTCTAACAAATGGTGCTAGAAAAACTGGCTCTGCATCTTCCAAAGATTAAAATTGGACCCATATCTTTTAGCATGCACTAAACTAAACTAGAAATGGATCAAAGTTTTAAACAATGATACAGGAAAATTAAATGTGCTGGAAGATAGAATAGGCAAAAAAACACTTGAACACATTGGGGTAGGGAAAGACTTTATGAGTAAAATCCCAATCACACATGAAATATCACAAAGAATCAACAACTAGAATCTTGTCTTATTAAAAGCTTTGTACAGCAAAAGAAATGTTTGCCAGCCTTGCTTTAGACAAAGGATTTCCATTGAGAAAATAAAAAAAACTCAAAAAATTCAGACTCTCCCCCTCAAATTTAAAGACACAATCCTAAATGGGCAGCTGATATGAATACATGCTTCTCGATGAAGAAATACAAGCAGCAAATAAATATATGAAAACAATGTTCAACTTCATTGGTCATTCAAGTGATACAAATTAAAATAATGCTGAGATTCCACCTCACCCCAGAAAGTATGGTACTATCAAGAAGTCAACCAATAGCAAATCCTGAAGGGGCTCTGGGAAAAAAGGAACTCTTCTGCACTCTTAGTAGGAGGTTAGATTGGTGCAACCACTGTGGAAATCACTGTGGAGATTGTTCAGAAAACTAGTATTAAACTTTCCATTTGACTCAGTTATTTCCCTCCTGGGTATCCTCTCAGGAGAATTAAAAACATCTTAATTAAAAACATGCAATAGCTTGATAATGGAAACAACCAAAATGCCCATCAACCAAAGAATGGATAAAAATGATGTGACAATGGAGTACTACTCAGCCATAAAGAAGGATAAACTAGAGATTTTTAGAGGTAATGCATGCAATCTGAGAGCATATTCGTAAGTGACATAAACCATGTGCACATGTTTAAATATTGTATTGTTTCCCTAGTGTAAGAAGCTGAAAGAATAAATCAGGTAAAAAATATGCAATAGACTTTGCCCAATAGGAAGATACTTCAAAAGGAAAGAGAAACTGGGATAGCCAAATGGGGAAATGAAAGAAAGAGCTTGCTTTGAGAACGATGTGTACAGCAACTAAATCTTAAGCTGACCAATCCAAGAGCAAAGCCAAAAAAGTGAAAGAGCTGGTGAAGGTTTGCAGGAAAAAAGAGGAAAATGCAGCTGCCATCTCTGTGGGAAGAAGCCAAGGAATGGGGATGGGAGTCAGAAGCAAGGGGAAGGAGGAAACCATAGCCATGAAAGACTGAATGTCCTCTCCAGAAATTTAAGCGTACTGGGACCCTGAATTGAGATTAAAATTTGCCCTCCCTTTGGGAATGGAGGCTGTTAGATAAAAGAAGAAGAAATTAAATCCACATACTAAATAAACAATAAATGTATCTCACGTTTTATATTTTTTGCTCATCTGTGTATCCGTAACATAATATTATCATAATCACATTTTTCATGAAAATTACAGCCAATCCTTGGAAATCACCTACTAAGTGCCAGCTATCGAAGCAGTAGCACGTTGAACCAAGCACTTTCCAAAAATTGGCCTACTTTTGTGGCACAGGCCTGTTAATACCAGCACTTCAGGAGACTGAAATACTTGAGTAAATGGAAAATCCCAAACAGCAGGGGTGGGAGGAAGTGGTGCTGAAATTCTGTGCTCCATGGGAGTGTCAGGACTCCAGCACCATCTGTGCTCCCTACTTGATCTGCACTGGCAGACTTACCTTCCTAAGGCCAGCACCCCAGTGACTCAGAACTAGTGCGAAACGCTCTCTCACCAGGATCCAGGCAGCTGTGGGTTCTGTACTTGTCTGTCTCACACAGACACTCACTGAAGCTGCCCTGGCAGGCTTCCAGGTTTGCAGGCCTCGTGCCCCCTGACTCCCTCCTGGCACAGGGCCCACTCAGCACCCTGAGGATAGACCCAACACAAGTTTTATTTGTACTTTAACCCATCTCAAGTCCCTTTTTGCAGTGAATTTAGGGATGATTTATCGTCTTCTCAGGAGCAGATGGCTTCTGCTCTCACAGAGCTTGGACTTCTCCTTCTGCTGTGTGGAACTGAGTGATTAGCAGTGCAACAGAGTCCTGTCAGGAGCTTGGAAGGAGCCATTTTCAGTTAATAAATAATTTAAAAATTAAAATAATCCTTTAACTCACAAATTTTAACTAAAAGGACAATTTCCCCTAGACTGAATCATATGTATTCAGCCAATGACTTGTGTAATGCACATTCTGTCCTGGACAATAGAAACACCATAGAAGCACAGGATGCAACTAGGATGAAATTTCCTTAACCCTGGGATGTGAGGGCCATCTGAAGGTTGCAGTTCAGGCTGCATGCATTCAATGCTTAATTGTCCCTGTATTCAACAGTAAATCCTTTATCTTCCAAATTAAATCCTCCCTTCTAAATCCTAAAACCAATATCTTAAATCCTTTTTATTTTTTTATATTCCCTGCCCTCAAAATCCATATTATGTTGATTCTTCCTTCTCAGTAATCCCCAAAAGTGTCCCTTCCCTGCTTACTAGTTAAACCCTGCATTCAAGTATGAATCTCTCCCTATAACAATCGATCTGGCCTTGCTGGCATTTCACTCCTTAGTTTCCCTTTAACTTTCTAGGCAGGGAAAATTTTATCTTCATCTAGTGCTGTCAAAGAAACAAGTAGTTAGAGAGGGGGGGGGAGAGAGAAAGAAAGAAAGAAAGAAAGAAAGAGAGAGAGAGAGAGAAAGAAAGAAAGAGAAAGAAAGAAAGAAAGAAAGAAAGAAAGAAAGAAAGAGAGAGAGAGAGAAATAGAGAAAATCAACATGGTGATTCACCTTTACTACTCTTTACTCCCTCTGCTTGAACTATAGATTCACTGCTGTAAATGACATAAATTTCCCTCTAGAATTCATGGAGCCCAATAATACCAGAAATAGATATCGAGCACTTGCACTGTACCACACAATATATAATGCTGGGCTTGTAAAGGTGTGCATGCCAGGACTGCAACAGATTTTCTGGACAGCCTCCCATGCATCCACACATAAGCACTGAGGTAAGTACTTAAGTAAGTCCATCCAGTGGAGACTTAGCCCTCAGCGTCCTCAGGTGCCCCCATTATGCAACCATGTAGTCCACATTACAACTTTCAGATGACCCTGAAGTATCCCAGTGAGCTTGGAAATACATCCACATTGGAATTTCATGCCTTGTGAGGAAAGTAAATGTATTATAAGAGCTGATGACAGTTTATAAATGATTCTGTTTAAGAAATATGAAAATAAAAATAAAAGTAATGAAACACAAGCTTAAATTTAACACACAGAAAATGAAAGTGTTTGCAAGAGCCCATAAATACTCTAGCTCTCAGCTCACAGGATAATATTCCTCATCTCTTTGTACTTCCATTTTGCACTTACTTGCAATGAACTGTAATTGTCTATAGCTTACTTGTCCCATACCTCATGCATTGTGGTTAAGAAAGACATTCAACATCACAAATCCATAGGGAAAGGCCAAGAAAACCACAATGAAAACCAGGCCTGGTTGCACACACCCGTATGCCCATAACTTTGGAAAGCTAAGGCAGTTTATACTTCAAAGAATTAAAATCAGGGACTGGAACAGATATTTGTACACAAATGCTCATAGCACCATTTTTATTTATATGTTCAAATGTTCATAGCATCAGAAATAAAAGACAAAAACAACCCAAATATTCATTCGCAGATAAATGGGTAAATAAAATGTGGCGTATATACACAATGGAATATTATTCCTCCATAAAAAGGAAGGAAGAAAAAAAGGAAATTCAAATGCATGCTACAACATGGATGAATCTTGAAGACAATATGACAGATGCAAAAGGACAAATATGGTACAATTCTACTTACATGAGGTGCTAGGAATTGATAAATTCATAGATGGAGCTATGGATAGAAAGAATGAAGTGTTATTACTTAATAAGTACAAAACTTCAATATGGGATGACAAGAACTTTGTGGATACAGTCATGTTTGCATAACATTGTGAATACACTTAATGCCACTACAGTAGACACTGTAAATGCACAATATGATAAGCTTCGTTATGCATGTTTCACCTCAAAAAATTTAAATTAAAGATCCTAGTAGTGTTTTCTTTGCCTCTACAAGCTTGCAGGACTCCTATTCTCTCTAAATTATAGTTTTTGAGCCAGCGAGATAGCTCAGTGGACAAAGTGTCTGCTTTGGCAAATGCAGGAACCAATGTTCCATCCCTGGGCCCATGCGTCATGCTGGCCCCACAGACGGGGCACCCAGAGCAGGCAACAGAGCCCGAGCATGGGGCACATGCTTGTATTCCCAGTACCTGGGGAGGCTGAAAACAGGAGCTCACCGTAAGTCTGATTTGCATACTAAGACCAAATACACCATGAGTCTGATCTGCATACATACCAAATACACAAATAATAAATTAATTAATTAATAAACAAACAAAATTATAGTTTTCAAACCTGAGAAATTGGATTCTTTGCTCATTATCCTTCCAAACTTTCAGTGAAGTTCTTTTTCCATGACACATTTTGATGTTCTCTCGCCCCTAAAAGGTTTCCTCAAGGCTCACTCCAGAGGGCTGCTGCCACTCCAGTGTGCCTCCAAGCGTTGTGGTTTAGGTGCTTGGAGCCCTGTACCCCATGTGGTGGCACTCAGAAGAGTGCAGATGCACCTGTATTTCTAGCGCTCAGGAGGCTGGAGCAAGAGGATTGCCATGAGTTTGAAGACAGCCTGAGCTACATAGCAAGACCCTGTCTCAAGAGAACAAAAAAGAGAGAGAGATGAGTCCTATTGGACAGTAATTAGGCTATTGGAATCATCGTAAGGGATTAATACAGTTTTCATGAGATATCAGTTAGTTCCCTCAGAAGTGTGTTGCCATTGTTTAAAAAGTTAAAATCAGCTCCTCTCTGCCCTCTGGGTTCCTATTTTGTCCAGCGATTTATGCGCACAATGGTTTCCTTACTGCCTCTTTGTAAGTGATGAGATTTCTTGGTCTTACACATTTAGTCTCTCAAACTCTAAACTAAATATAATAAGCCCCCTTTTCAAGTAAAGAACCCAGCTTCTACTATTTTGTTAGAGCAAGAGAAAACAAGCTAACAAGGAGAAACAATCTCTCATGGTTAGGTTTACCTGGCTCCCACTAATGTTTTTAACTTAAATTATTCAATATATCTTAGACACTACATTTTTAGTGCATGATTTTTTTTTTTTTTTTTTTTTTTTTTTTTTTTTTTTTTTTTTTTTTTTTTTTTTTTTTTTTTTTTTTTTTTTTTTTTTTTTTGTGGAACAGGGGATTGAACTCAGGCCTTTGCGCTTGCCAGGAAAGCACCTATTCCACTGAGCCACCTCCCTGGCTCTGCATGATGTTTCTAAGTACATGAAAATAACAGTCATCAGCCAAAAATAAGAAATGGGATTTGCTTACCTACCAGTGGGTCTAAGGCTATGTGAATCTGTGGAGGGAAGGCTTCTGCCAAGATGTAAAAGGAAAAATATTCTACTTGTGCTCTCAGGAAGTGCCACCAAGAGTCTTGGGAGCAGGAGCCAAGCTGGCACTACAGCAGGAAAGGAGTCCACAAAAGATCACTAAGGGCCAGGAGCACAGGCCTGCAGTTCTTTATCCTGAGCACTTGTCAGTCACAAGTGGTCACTAGAAATATTAACTGATGTTCACCAGTGTTTCCACCTTTTTCCACAGAATACTTCTCTCCTTCCTTCAGGGAAGATCTGACAAAGAAGAAAATGAGAGCAATAGTTTTAGAGAAAAGGGTTTTGAGTTTCAAAAGCCTAGGACTTGGGGCATAAACAAAAGATTTGGAATAAAGTGTAATCAGCTGGAGCCAGATTTCACTGTTCCCCAGAGCTAGATAAGGGTTGCCCTTCCTGAGACTGAGAATAAGAATCAGAGGTGAAGAAACTCTCACAGAGTGCTGGTCTCTTCCCTGTGAAAATCAACTGATGCCTGCTCCTGAGAGCAGCAGTGCCCCCTTTCATGGTAGGAGGGCCCAAAGCTGCGGGGAGACAGCCATATCCCACAGTGTGCCCAGGACAGGGGCAGTACTGGAGACTTGGGCTGGCTACTGAGGGTGGACAGTGTCCACCAGCTTGGTGAGCTCCCTGGGGCCCTAAAGTAACCAGGGTACTGGCAGCATTCACGTGCATGAACAAGGGAGAGCCCAATGGCATCTGAGAAGGAGAACCAAATGGAGGGAGGAGATGGGTGGTGCCCAGTGCCAGGAGGGAGGCAGGGCATCAAGTGACCGGCCACCACCTACGACTGAGCATTACTGAGCCAGTGTAGGCACAGAGCATGATCCAGACCCAGAGCCGCTGCTGCCGTGACAGGCCCCTCACACCAGCCCTCGCCAATCAGCCCCGGCTTAAACCAGAAGACAGAGAGGAGGCTGTGAATTGATTTAGATGCTGTTTCTACCTCTTATGCAACACAGCTTCAAATCAGAAATTCTGCCACTGATGGAAGGGAACAAAGCAGTTGCTTCTCTTTAAAAACCTGAATTTGTGGTCTCTGATTCCTGCCTGCCACATATTGACATGTTTGCTCCTTATTGATATCCAGTAAAATCTCATTTCACTCAAAGATAGAGTTCTAATATCAGACCATGATGTGCAAACCACATATATTCACAATTACCCCTAGAAAACTCTCTTAATTTACTCATAAAAATGCAGTACTATGCCATAACTCAATTTAAAGCCGCCAGCTTGTCCTCTAGCTTTGAAACAGATTGCTGTTTCTATTTTCCAATTGAATGCCGAATATAGTAGTTGGCTTTTGTTTCAAAGTATGTTGCTCAAAAATTTAAAGCTAAGTATTTATCTTCAAATGCTAAAAGCACATACATTTTATTTCATCACATAGAGTAACCAAGACCTATAAGGGCCTCATTCAGGGACATTCTGGTTGACTGCAATGACAGGAGAATCTCACTCACAGTCTGAATTGCCATCCCCTTTTCAAGAAGCCTACTAAACTCATAGGCGCCTTCTCCATATGTGTTTTGCATGTCTGTGTTAGTGTCACCTTCAGTTTTAACTTACTGGGTACTGGGACTTATGTGAAATGTACATTCTGGAAACCCTACATCAGCTGAGCTTCACAGCAAAGTTGAGGCTGGAGTGACAACTACTTCACATTCACCAAAAGAGCCTCTGAGTACATAGCATTCATTAGGCATGTTTTCTGGAAGATTCTATAGACACTTCACAGCAAAAATCCCCATGAACATGCTCTCTGAGACCCTTTCTTTCACCACTATCCCTTGACCTGTGCCTGGTCCCACCCCTGCTCTGCCCCTTTCCTTACTTCACCCCTCCACCTTTTATGGATTCAAACTTCTCACAGCAGCAATCAATTCAACAAAAAGCCATCTGTTTGTCAGAACATACTGTCCTAAAAGGTGAAAGAAGATATATAACAATATTTCCTATATTAACTTATTATGAACAGGATCTGGATTTAATTGAGTATCATACAACTACCACATATAAATAAGCTAAATATGCTAGATACTTTATATACGTTGTTCCAGTAATTTCCTATAGCAACCCCAGAGTTGTTCTCTAATTGACAAATAAGGGCACTAAGGGTTCAGAGAAGTAACAGATATATATCCAAAGTCATAACTCAACCTAAAATACATATATACAGTTATTTGCACCACCTTGCCTGCCTTCCACCTGAGGAGAGTGACATGTTTTTCTTACCCAAATTTCCATTTCCTGTTCAGGCAGCCAATGTGATTGAGATAATCACATTGGAGTGGTAGTTAAAGTAAAGATATAGCCATGTGCCTTAGTATAATCATTCCCAAGAATACAACTGAAACAAGGACTACTGTCCAGCTCATCCAAGCTCATTGACATATGATGACCATATGATATGGTTCTGAACAGTGAGATATACATAGGTAGATAGTAGGTGGGGATTCTAGGAAAGCACTTCAGGAAGGAAAGATCAGCCCTTCTTTTTTATTCTTGTCTGAAATACGAAGGCCATCCCTGAAGTGCAGCAGAACCATCTTGTGCCACAGAAATAAAAGCCACCCAAGTGGGACCTCTGACACTTGTTGAAACATATTTGAACTATGGATCACCTACTCTGATTAACTCTTTATGGGAAAAAGTACTGTTGAGGCTGCTTAGTAAGGCTTTTGGTATTTTGCAGTCAAACACATTCTATCACTTACTGTGCATGGCTAGTAAATGCTAGCTTTCCTGCTTTAGGATGCTGCACGACTGTACCACAGCCAAGGACTGACTGCTGTCTGCTTCAGTCAGACAGTGTCAGGGTCTTCCCCCCTCAAATTTACAGAGGTCAAATTGTCCAATCCAGGCATAAATGAAGCAGTTAGCAAGTATGAATGAGTAAATCAAAGGTGCACAGGTTATGCCCTAGGGAGTGGATGATAGAAAGGATCAAAATAATCATATGCTCTTGGGGAAAGTTCTTTTCATATTTCTATATTTTTGTTTAATAACCAACTCCAGGCTCCCGCGAGTCGGTCCTGCGTTCACTTATGGGGCCTCTGTCCTGGGGCCGGATGGGGAAGGCTGGGAGGGTCCGCTGTGGGGGGAGGGCCCCAGCACCTAGTCGACTGACTCGGCCCGTTGGAGAGGGGCGCCCCGAGTGCTGCGTCGACTCAGTCCACAATTATTTCCTGGCTCATGTATGCTGTGCCGCTCTGGAAGTGCCGCGGAACAATGGTGACAAGTGCGAGCCGCCTCCTTTCAGGAGCTCTGGGCCTCCCCAAGGAGACTTCATGTGGCCCCACAGTTCCTGTCCAATGTGATCACCAAAAATGCTCTTGTAGTCCCAGCACTGCTGCGGGCCAGTTATTCATTCAACAGAAATTTATAGAACTCCTGCCACGTGTGAGTTGTGTGGCTCAACAGAAGTTAAGTGTATGGAGAGTATTATGGGAACTCCAACGGGACCCCTGAGCCTTTCCCGGAAGGTCAGGAATGGCTTTGCAGGACATAAAGATGCCACCCAGGCGTGTAGCTAAGAGAACATCACCCCCCAGAAGATGCTGTCCCCAAAAGCAAGAAAGTGAAAGTCTCACACAGGTCTCACAGTACAACCGCAGGTGTGGTGCTGACACCGGGCCAGGGTGACATGGGCCAGCTGGGGCTGGAGGAGAGTGTGATGGAAAGGAAGAGGCCGGCCCTTGTGCCCATCCCGGAGGAGGTGGTTCAGGCCGAGGCAGGCGGTATGCATACCGTGTGTCTCGGCAAGAGTGGCCAGATCTACTCCTTCGGCTGCAACGATGAAGGTGCCCTAGGAAGGGACACATCAGTGGAAGGCTCAGAGATGATCCCCGGAAAAGTAGAACTACAAGAGAAGGTGGTAAAGGTGTCAGCAGGGGACAGTCACACAGCAGCCCTCACCGAGGACGGCCGTGTCTTCCTTTGGGGCTCCTTTCGGGACAATAACGGTGTGACAGGGCTGTTGGAGCCCATGAAGAAGAGTATGGTGCCCGTGCATGTGGAGCTGGATGCACCCGTGGTGAAGGTAGCCTCAGGAAACGACCACTTGGTGATGCTGACAGTTGATGGCGCCCTCTACACCTTGGGTTGTGGGGAGCAGGGCCAGCTGGGGCGTGTACCTGAGTTATTTGCCAATCGTGGTGGCCGGAAGGGCCTTGAGCGACTCCTTGTCCCCAAGTGTGTGATGCTGAAGTCCAGAGGAAGCCGGGGCTATGTGAGGTTCCAAGATGCCTTCTGTGGTGCCTATTTCACTTTTGCCATCTCCCATGAGGGCCACGTATATGGCTTTGGCCTCTCCAACTATCATCAGCTTGGAACACCAGGCGCAGAATCATGCTTCATACCTTAGAACTTGGCATCCTTCAAGAATTCCACCAAGTCCTGGGTAGGCTTCTCTGGTGGCCAGCACCATACAGTCTGCATGGATTCAGAAGGAAAAGCATACAGCCTCGGCCGGGCTGAGTATGGGCGGCTGGGCCTCGGCGAGGGTGCAGAGGAGAAGAGCATACCCACCCTCATCTCCAGACTGCCCTGTGTCTCCTCGGTGGCCTGCGGGGCCTCTGTAGGGTATGCTGTGACCAAGGATGGCCGTGTTTTTGCCTGAGGCATGGGCACCAACTACCAGCTGGGCACAGGGCAGGACAGTGATGCCTGCAGCCCTGTGGAGATGACTGGCAAACAGCTGGAGAACCGTGCAGTCTTATCTGTGTCCAGCGGGGGCCAGTACACAGTTTTACTGGTCAAGGACAAGGAAGAGCGCTGAGGAAGCCAGCAAGGGCCTAGCCCTCACCTTCCCTCACAGAACAGGGAAGCAGGGACGGCTCCAGACCCCAGCATCCTCTCCCCAGCCTCTCCTGAACACTGTGTCATCTCCTGCCTTTTCCCCATCAACAGAGCAGAATCCTTCTCTTTTTCATTCTCCTTTCTGGAATCATCCTGGCACCTGCAGGATGAATTGGGGAGAGAAGGGGTTGTCAGAAGGAGCATTGCTTGCGCTCACCGGAGACCTCTGTGGTTAGACCTTTTATGCCACTTCTCTACCTCTCCCATCCGGCTGTTTCTGACTTTGCCTTCCACAATACCAGAATGCCCTCCCTGGGAATTTGGTGCCTGCACTCTGAGAAGCTGGGGCTCCACCGAGCCCCAGTCTAGTTACATGCCACTCTTCCTGTCCTAACAGTCCATGGGCAGACAGACAGTTACAATCAACAGACCCAGCTGTCATGGACCCAGGCCTGGGACAGCTGGAGAAGGGGCAGGGCTACAGAACCGTGGGCAACCCCAAGCCAAATATTTGGCTCTGAACAGGTGTCCATAGGGTAAAAGACAGTGATTCACTTGATGAAGGAAAACTCCAACTACTGTAGCTGTTCTCCCAGAAGCACAAAGCATAGTCTTTGCCTGTTGGGTGTCATTATTGTGGTCCCCATCCATTGGGCCTCACCTGTAGTCAAGGATCCCAAAGCCCCAATGGGCTGGGCATGGCAGGGTATGGGCAGAAAAAGGATGGAGGTTTTATACACAAAAGTACAGCAATATTAAGAGGCGAGGGAGGGGGATAGGCTGGTCCCAAGGAAAGAAAGCAGCATCTGTACAGTGGCTGAGAAAATAGTTTTAATTTTTTTAAATTGTAAAATATTTTGGAGGGGAGAGTGAAACCTTTTAACATTTTGAATAAAATTAGAGTTTTATAAAAAAAAAAAATAAAAATAACCAACTCTACTTGGCTAGGAAGTGTATCTGCTGGGTCTTGGTAAGGCTCCTGATACTATGAGGTCTAAAGAACAGACTTAAGATTGCAAAGAGAAATTTTGCTGTGTCACTAAAAACAAAAAACCAGTAAATGGGTTTCCTAATGATTATGGGCTAGGAGTTCTGAACATCTGAAAACCAAAGGAGACACTAAGTCTGACAAAAACAAAGGAGCGCGTTGGTGGACTGATGCTGGCAGCCACTGTTTGCCCGTGAATGCTGGTGATGATGTCAATAGGAGCAAGCGTGTGAGCAGCAGGTTGGTCACATCAATACCTGCATTCAAAGCGAGCGAATCAGGGGTCTTTCTGGACACTGTTGTTACTTAGGTACCAGACAAACAGCATCACAGAGCTTGCTATGTTTCAAAAGCCTTATACACATCAAAAATCTAGGTACTGACCCTTATTTACAACATTTGTTCACAGCATAAGGCTGAGAATCTTCTCTTGAGATAAGCTGTCTGGCCCCAAATAAAAGATGTTTGCCAATTTCTTGGTAAAGCAGAAGAAGAGCTCTTTATCAAAGGCATATTAGCATATTTTGCCTCATTAATAACTTCACTGCAGCATTAATTTGCCTAATTATCACATTTGGAATTCAACATGGTGTCTAATTAATTCAACAACCCCCCCAAAGAAATCCAGGCTTCTAAAGCACCCCGACAACGCTTCTGCTTCCACAGCCTTCTTTCCTTGGTGTGCCTGTTTGCATAAGCAAGCGTGTGCCTTCCTGAGTCTGCTCTGCAAATTCATTCTTTACTAGCACCGTGGTAATAAAAATACATTATTTTAATAAAACTGTTTCTTCTAATGTGATGATTATCCCCTAGGCCTAGCAGTTTTTGCTTTGTAAATTACCTTCAGCCCTCTTTCTCTCAGGTTTTTTCCTTGTGTTGTTCTTCCTTCTTGATCAAAGCCTTTCCTAAAGTTTGCAGTTACATACAAGGGATGATGGAAAGATATACTGAATACTTAAAGTTCTTAAAGCTTATTACTGCAAAAGACACATTACTAAGAATGATAAGTATGGGCTGGGCGTGGTGGCGCATGCCTGTAATCCCAGCACTCGGGAGGCTGAGGCAGGAGGATTGTTGTGAGTTCGAGCCCAGCCTGAGCTACAAAGTGAGCTTAAGGCCAGCCTGAACTGCATAGTGAGACCCTGTCTCAAAAAGACAAAAAAAAAAAAAAAAAAAGAATGATAAGTATGAACAAATTAAGGGGAAGTATTATTAGTATGGGGGTACTAATAGTAATGTCATTTACTATAACAATATTTGACAACTTTTTAAACATTCACTGTAATTTTAGATCATGCTTCTTCTATATGGAGAACAGAGGGATCATGATTTTTTGCTTAAAGAACTGTGTCATCTCCCTTCTTTACCAGCCAATGCTTTCAGCACTGAGTAAACTCGCAGTATTTGTTCATATTTCTCTTCCATGGAAAACCCTTCTAACCAATTTTCAGAAGCCCTGAGTAAATACTGGTCAGCATTATCAAAAATAAAAATCAGAGCAAATCTGCTGCCCTTGAAAGATTTGAGATTTGTAAAAAATGGAGTGGTGAGGAACTCTAGTTCAAGCTCAAAACACGTTCTTATGCCGTACCATCCCTTTTCTTCCCCTGCGTGCTTACTTCCCATAAAATATTCAATTGTAACAATCGACCATTATAGTTGAAAAACATAGGAAAGACCTAGATCTGCACTGTAGGAGAGAAAATAGTAGTTTAAGCAAATGCTGTCTCTAATATGTCAGCCTTGGGGCTACTTTTAAAGCATAAATTTATGGCTAAGAACAGTCAGGTGGGGTCAGTGTACTAGAGATATTTTGTATTCTAAGAGTTGCTATTAACCACCCAATGGGAAATACCACTCTGAAAATCTCAGATGTAAAACCTGGAGCCTGCCGTCTTCCAGTAATTTATTCCAAAGCAAAGAGCAGATATTTATAGATTACAAGGCACATCCTGCAATAGGCCAGATCCATACCAACAATAATCTACTTCTCCAGGCAGATAATTTTCTATATGGATGTACATTTTAAAACTTTTAGCCATAAGCCTTGTGTTTAATTCAACCTATGAATATCACTACTGGCCAAGAGCAGTGCATAGTTGCTTTGTGAATTCAGTTTTTCCTCTCTCGTAAACCTAACATCAGCCTTCCCTAGGGCCCTCTGGTATCCCTTCCAATATACCCAAAATGGACAACCTTAAAATAAATTTAAGAAATTTTCACATTACACAATTATATAATTCCAGAAAGACCTGTCAAAGTCTTTAATATGTCTTATCTTTATATGTTAACAGTGAACATAGATCATTGTTTTGTTTTGTTTAACAAAATTTCTCAATGCTAAACAAAACAAAACAAAAAGGCCACCGAAAAGCACCAGCCACCAAACCTTTAAACGGAGAATTAATCTTTTTCAGACCATCTAAGAAATGCCACCGCAACCCACCTTCTTTTAGCACTGCTCCTTGCCTCTGTCTGTGTTGCTGACCACTGCACATCAGAGTCTGCCCTTTGTCAAAGGGTGGACAGAGCAGAACCAGAGACCAGCTGGGCCACCAGCCTTTGCTCACTGACAGACATGAGCTTTGCCTAAATCACCAGTAAAAGAGAAAATACATTACAGGGTTTCTAACAGTCCTCTGCAAACTACATCATAAAACTGCCATGCCGTCAGCAAAGATTTACTAGTTTCTTTTTCAGGAGACACAGAGGCTGAAAATAACAGGGGGCCAAGGTTAAATAGTGTAGCTAAGAGCTTTGTGAGTGGAACTGGCCGTGTCCTGTCCCTATACTCTTACTTCTTTGAGCCCAGGAAATATTTAGTAGCTTTTCAAACCTTAAAAAAAAAAATTTTAAGGAGAAATAAAAAATCAAAAGCATTTTTTAATCCTTCATGCTCAATAAAGACTGTGCAGACATAAAATCCTTCATTTAAATGCCTGCGGTTTTAATATAAAATGTATTATACAGGAAAAAGATTTTATTACCATTGAATGTTTTCTGCAGTCCAACAAAAGAAGAAACTGACCTTGATTCAAAACCTTCAGTATTTTTCCCTCTATTATTCTTAGTTATTTACTGAACATACCTTTTTGTTTTGTTTTAGGTTAATGATTTTTTTCCTGAGATTTAGAAAATGTACATTGTTTTCTCAGGACAATCCAGCACACTGTTTCAGAAAGAAACACTAATGCAAGAATAATTCCTACTCTAGAGACCAAAGGAACTCAATCTTGAAAAATAATAATGGAAATTGGCTTCCTCTGGCCTTGTAGACTCAATATAAGAGGGAGGAAAGGAAATTCAGAGAACAAGTGGTAAGGCAAAAGGAAGGTCTAAGATGAAAATGTAACCCATCTAGAAGTTATAAATAGGAAATCCTTAGGAAGAAAAAAAGACAAATATGATCGCTCTTCTGGTAAAAATAGTCATGGATGCGTACAAAGTGAAGACACTATGATATTGCTAAGATTACAGATATCAGTTAAAGTTCCAGAAGGTAACAAATGACACACTCAAATTCAACAATCCAGTTGTCTGAGTGAAGATCTAATTCACTAAAGTGGGGACCACGGTTAGCGAAAGCTCAAGGGACAATTAATCCCCAAGGTCTAGTATCAGCAGGGAATTGTTACTATCCTAAGCTGTAAAAGGCAAGGGAAAGGAGCAGTGATGAAAACACAGAGAACTGTGTAAAGATGACAGCAGTCATAACAGAACCCATCCTGCTAAGCACAGTGGCACATACCTTTACACACACACACTAGGAAACTGAAGCAAGAAGATCTCAGCTGTGAATCCAGCCTGGGTAATGCAGTGACTGAGTGAAACCATGCCTCACAATAAAAATTGAAAAGGGCCAGGGATATAGCTCAGTGGGAAGACCCTGGGTTCAATCACTAGAACAACAACAACAAAGAAAAAACGTAGAGTGGAGGTGAATGGAGAATGGACGTATATGGCAAACAAAGGACACCTGGAATGCAATGGCCAAATAGTTGAAGCAAACAAAAAAGTAAAAATTCCATCAAATGAATCATTTAGTAAACATCATAATTTATGTACATCTCTGATATCAAATAGCTCCTGATTTCAACATAATCCAGCTTGCCAATAACTAGGGGTGAAAATCTGACAAATATGCAATTAAGCCTAGGTTTCTTCCACTGTAAAATGAGGCTAATAGCACATACTTATCAATCATGCTAAGAAATCATTTCCTAGACTGATTTCTCCACCCTGCCTATTCATGCTCTTTTCCTGTTTCCTATGCATAACTGAATTTGTGTTGCAAAGGAGATAAGGAGATCCAGTCAGGCATCTTTGTGGGTGTAGTCACAGGTTTGCAACATCAGAAAATGACTGTCTTAATCCTGTCATTAATTTCTATGATTTTGCTCAGCAAAGGATTAGTCAAACAACGGGCCCAAAGTAGCCCAACTGAGATCTTTGGAAGTTTCTCTGTACTCTCTGGCAGGCTCTATGGGCAGTGCCACTAGATACAGTGGAGTTGCTTCTAAGCATGTCCAGTTCTCAGACTGCAGAAGAGCTGACAGATCTTCATCCTTCTGTACTTATTTCCCTTCATCCACCTTGAAGCAGAAGCAAGTGAGCACTACAATCAGATGGACACAAGTTACACACAAATCCCTTCTAATAACCTAATGGTACATTCTTTTTCCAACAGAACAATACTTACATATTTCCTTTCGTCTTCTGAGAGACTCTGCATCTTACTCCTCGAGGCCATTCCTCCAGCACAAAGTTTGCTACCACACTACCTTTCATGAGACGCAAGGAAAGAAACTTTATAGCTCTTCTGCACTAAAATGTAATAACTTTCTCCACACCACTGCACAAAGGATTTCTCTGGGAACAAGGGACCACGTTTCACAGTTGCATAAATATAAACTAAAGTAGAAATACATCTCTGAGTCTGCAGGCATGCAGTCAACATTTCCATTTTTCAAGAGCCTCCAGGTCATTCTTCACTATGTGTTCTTTTAGCTCAGCTTTAAAGTTAAGTTACCTTAATAATTCATGACATCATATCCACTAAAATATGAGTATTTTCTACTAATGGAAACAGTGTTTCCCACTTTTATTGTAGAAGAGGCCCAGACAAGCCCCTGCATAGAAAAACAGTGACATTCTGCTGCAGCTCTGATGGAGTTTCAAAGAGAGGCTCGCAGTTCCACCTGCCACACAGCACACAACTGGTTTTATCAGGAAGACCCAGCACCATATGCCAGAGGAGACAGGTTAAGCCTCTTAAATGTTCCTGACAACAATGAGCTTTCATTTGTAAAAAGTAAACATCTGTCTCATGAGGAAATAATCCACAAAACAATGAGGAGGGTTATTTGTTTGGTTTATTGTGAGCACAAGGAAACAGGCAAGTTCCAAATATACATGATATGTCAAAAATAGATAGTTTATTTACATTTAAAAATAATTTAAACTTCTTTTAAAGGCATCCTAGAAGAGCTCTTATGCTATAAATACAACATAAAGGAACTGATTTCAAAGATTAGGTAAGATAAGACCAGAATCCACACTAGCAACACACATGGGCAAATTATTTAACTTCTTTGGGCCATGTTTGCTATATCTCTAAATGAGAGTCAAAATTAAATCTATTGTATAAAGTGAAAGGGTTATGAGGCATTGATGATTTATGACTTTAGAAGCCTATGTAAGTTGTACAGCAAAACAAATGTTAAGACATTTTGCTCTACACTTTTAAAAGTCAATAGGCAGAAGATTTATTACCCACAAAGAAAAAGAAATCTCCTCTTACTTATGGATCTCTCCTAGAATTGCCTTCAGCCCCCAGTTTATCTTACCATTGCTGAATGTGTAGAAGAAGATAGTCATTTGAATGTGGCTTGGAAAAGCAGGGACCATGGTAATCACTGCACACCTGCGGAGAAGGAAACACTGTCACAATTACCACCACCATCACCACCACCACCACCATGACCTGAGATTTGCAAAACATCTCTTGGAAATGTTTAATGTGATATTCATAAAAGCTATAAGTAGATAGTTTTATTCAGAAATGAGAAAACAGATTCAAAGAAGCTCTACATTACATAAAGTTTATTACATAACTTTTATTACATGAGTTTAACAAAGATAATATTAAAACTCAAGCCCGAGATAAGAGATTTCTGTTTTTTGTTGTTGTTGTTGTTGTTGTTTTGGTACCGGGGATCAAACTTTGGACCTTGTGCTTGCCAGGCAGGCACTCATGCTGCTGAGCTATCTCTCTAGCCCTAAAATTGCAGGCTTCTGTTTTTCTAAAAAAAAAAAAAACTTCCTTTCTTTTTTTGGTGGAATTGGGGATTGAACTCAGGCCTTTGCACTTGCCAGGGAAGCGCTTATTCCACTGAGCCATCTCCCCAGCCCCCTAAGACCCAGGGTTCCTAGCTACTAATAGCCCAGCAGGAGTTTGTTTCTTTTTTTCTTTTGGTGGAACCCGGCATTGAACTCAGGGCCCTGTGCTTGCCAGGCAAGCACTTATTCCATTGAGCCATCTCCCCAGCCCCCCAAGATAAGAGAAAATATTAATGATTGTCTATTCCTTCTTCCTGTCCTACCAGCTCTATAAAAGGACCTGGAATGGCACCAGTAGCTCTCCTGTTACCCTCCATGCCAGTCTCTCTGCTCTTACCATTGTGACAGAACCTGATTCTTCATTACCTCTGATCCTCCTATCAATCCCTGACACAAAACTTGATACATAGCTGTGCCTTAAACAATTTGCTCAGTGAATAGGTAAAGAAATTAAAGAATGCAGGAGAAAATGATGGTGTTTGCAATATTTATTTTCCCCCTTAACTCATAGGAAAACGTTTTCACTTCTAAAATTTCATAGGCTATGGTAACATGCCTCTCAATTTGGTTCAGTTATAGAATACATGGTTAGTAGGAAGGAAGTAATAAGTGCAAGTTGGGCTCAGGGATGATCCAAGCATACGCAGCTGGTTGGAAAATAGCAGAAACAGAAGAAGCCTCCAGAAATAATTCTCCACTCAGAGACAGAGGCAGGGATGCCTCTGCTGATACAAAGAGTCAGCACTAAATCTGGAATGGAAAGTGGGGAAGATGCCAGTCCCAGCATAGCACACTCTATGCCTGCACCTCCAAGCAGATAATCTGTGCTTAAGGATACCTCTGAAAGAACAGATCCACCTTCAAGGAAACCATTAAAGAAATAACATTCTGAGAAGGATTTCTTTTTTTTTTTTTTGAGGGGTAGGGACTGGCTCAGGCTGCCTTAAGACCACACGGTCCCCTGCGCCTAACTGAGTTTACCCCAGCAGGCACTTAAACAACTGAGCTAACCTGCAAGCCCTCGAAAATAACATTCTGTATAAGAGGTTGCTTATGACATAACAAACTGCACTGGTGTGTTCTGTTCCTATCACAGCTGGATACACTTCACAACTACACCAACAGTGCAGTCTCTGGGTGCATAATCCACGTATTTTTTTTCTGTATTTTTTAAATTTGAAGATAGCATTTGAAAAAGTACAAAAGACAGTACATCCTTATGGGCTCAGACTCTAGCTTCAACAGTGATTTTCTCATGGCCAGTTTTATTATTGATTATCTCACCAATAACTCCATATTCTCTCTCTCCCTATCACTACCTTGGATTATTTTCAATCAAGTCTTTCACAGTATATTATTACAGCCATAAAACATGAAGATATCCAAAGATAGTTATTTTTTTTCTTTTTTTATATATTTAGTACAGGGTCTACAGGGGTCTCACTACACAGATGGGACTTGTAGTGATTCCCCTTTTTTCAGCCTCCCAAGTGCTGGGACTACAGGTACACACCACCACACCAGGTCTCAATATGCCTCTCTGAGTGCCCTGGGGTCGGGACCAGAACAGCACCCTCCTAGCCCCTGTGCTCTGCCCAAGCAGGTGCTTTAGCCCACTGAGCTATTTGGCTGGCTTAACCTATAGATAGTGGCTCTTTTTTAAAGTCTTTTAGCCTTTTTAAAAAAGGTACTTGACATCAAACCCAAGGCTTTTGCACTGAGTTGCACTTCAAGCATTTTTTTCTTCTTTGGAACAGAGGGTCTAGTTAAATTGTAATCCAGAGTGCTGGGTTACAGACATGAGTCCCTATTTTGCTTATGGTATAATTTTTAACATTCCTCATCTTTTATATCCAGTTTATCACTAACACAAGATATTTTTCTATTGTGTTTTCTTTTATTTTTTTCATTTTGCTTGCATTTCTGAAAACCATGACCTGATCTTAGTTCTCAGTTTAAAAGACTGAAAATACTTTCTACTCAATGTCCTGACTCTTATGACCCCATGTTCAAAACCCATGTTACTAGACATACAATCAAAATATATTATATATAGTGAAACCTAACATTTTACAGAACTAAAAGGCACTACAATAAAAAATACAAAAAAGAAAAAGATTTCATTGTAAAAACTTTCTTCTTCCTTGATAATAAGTTAATCACCTTACCAGAAAAGATAAAATTGGATAAAACATAAAAGGAAACTACTTTCACAAATAACACCCCAAAATTGCAAAACTAATTTTTTAAAAGATAGGAAACTGACAAATTAGGCTTCTTATTCTGCATTAGAGGAAAACATTCCTGCCATGTGTTAGTGGGCCAGAGCCCAAGTGAAGCACAGCAGCCCTGTGAGCTGAATAGACAGAGATTGTAGTTTCAGGAACTGAAGTGAGTGGATTTCACAACAGAGTAGAAAATTTAGGGATGCTAAGCAGAAACCTTCAGAAGGCCATGTAGGTATCTCCTCAAGTGCTTAAGCATGGACTGAACTACACTCATGTAGAGATTTAGACAAAGATGATTATAATGTGTTGGTTATAAGGCTAAGATCAGAACAAAGATTCTAATGGTTTAGCAGTGTTTGGAAATATTGGCTCTCCAACTAAGCAAGAGGAAACAGACATTTATGTCTGTTAAAATGGCCCAGTTAAAATGCCAAAAATTCAGGACTTAGACTCATATCTCAAATAAAGCTTACAATATTCTTAACCTTCCAGAGTTTGAAACAGACTAAAGAAAACTGAAATCACACACACACACACACACACACACACACACACACACACATTGAATCTTATAACTGAAAGGGGCTTTGAACACACCTTGGGATTTCCCTAGACACTCATTAAAAAAGCAAAAGTCAACCCAAACAGAGTTCAGTGCAATAAATGAATGAAGGTTATCGCAAAATACAATCTCAGACCTGGACCCAGCACAAGCTGGCCGGCTCAGTACAGCCTACTCAGTGAATAAAATCATCCACTATCCTTTTGTAAGTCCAGAAAACCCACCAAAGCCCAGGCCCACCCACCTGGGGAACGCCCTGCCTGACACAGGAGGGCTGACCCCAGGAATCAACATAGCGGAACCAAAGGAGCTGCAGCAAAAAAGGAATTGAACACAACAGCTAGACCCAGGATAGGCATACCTGGAAAATCTCAAACTTATTAGACTGGCACCCGAATCTCATAACAAGCTAAGGTTACAGCTGCACCAAAGCTCTACACCAAAGGTCAAAGATCAGTGCTATACAAAATGACAAAGAGAAGGGGAAAAATGCAATCCCAGACCTCGAGTCCATCAGGAAGGGCAGAGGACACTAGCTCAGCTGCAACGAATGAAGTAACAGATACAGCAGCAAAGGAACAAAAGCAGAAAGCTATAGAGGAAATGAAACAAGAAGTAATTCCCCAATTTAAAAAAGAAATATTTGAATACATAGAATACATACAATCTGAAATAAAGAATGAATTCCAGAAACATTGGGTGGAAAAACGATGCTCACCCAGAACAAGTACAGAGAGCACTATTCCAACTGATATATATGAATTAACAGCATCTGAAGCAAAGAAACAACAACAGAAAGATCATGAGGAACTCAAAGCAGAAATAAGTTCTGAAATCAAAAAAGAACTTTTTGAAGTCATACG
>PVKA01015799.1:0-25642 GCA_004027165.1 Ctenomys sociabilis
GAGGCAAGATCTGCACTATTGGTGGTGGGACAGGATATTATGTCGGCTTTTAGTGCTATGGTCATCCACTAGGTAAATAATTATTGAATCTGTGATATAATTCAGCTACATAAATACCTGTAAATATAATATCATGTATGCACCTTGTACAATACCAAAACATTATGAAAACAGTTTGCAATGTATTATTTCATCGACTTTGTATGGTTATGGTGTTTTGAAACTGTCTGATTGACATTTGTATTTCAATAAAATAAAAATAAATGGAAATAAAAAATAAATAAACTTCTCAAGGGACCACATCAAAGTGGTAAGGGCCCATCCTTTTCACCTCAGGATGTAGAACTGCTGAGTTACTTAGTTCAGCTTCTAGACTCATCAAATTGACACAATACTGTAGTCCTTACTTTCTAATACATCCTTTTTGGGATTTTAGTATTTTAGTACCTTCAGGCTGGGAACATTAAATCCTGTATGTTGTATTTGTATGTTGATTTAATTGTAGAATCTAATTTCTTCTTTAGCTTCAATTGTGGCTCATTGTTTAGAAAGGCATAATTAAATGTTCCATTTTTTTTTTCTTGTGTCAGTGATTAGAAATTGTTCATGGTATAGCTTTATCAGTAGTTTGAGATTTCCCTAGCAAATGTCTGTTCCTCTGAGGTGGCTTCAAGGCGTAGCTGCCTCCTGATCTTGTTGTCTGTTGCCAAATCCTAACTTATTATGGTTAAGACGTTGCTAGCTACTAGGCTCAGCACCGGTCCTTTGTTACTGGACTATAGAACTGGTTATGGCCCTAGACAACCATAGCGTCATTACACAAGGAAGAGCAAATGATTACAATAGCAACAGCACCTGGAATAAAAGAGCACCATTAGCAATAGCAATAATAGCCGAGAAACCGACAGTCTGTGGTAACTACTAATCTGGCACCTTTAACCATAGGGGCAAAACGTAAAGCTGCATAACAAAATCCAACATTATTTAGGAGCTTTTGTGTAGTGTTTCCCTTTAGTGGAGTGATTTTACCCTTTTCTGGGTGAGTTTAAGAGGGCCAAGGACAATATAGAGATATAAATGAAGAGAAACATAGTAGGAGTGATGCTGGAAGACCAAGGATTATCGCCCAGGCTTTGGGAAACTAGAGAAGGGTGAAAGAGAGTGAAGCGAAAAGCAAGAGTCCTGAAGCCGACCAGGAAGATTAGAGACACTGTTCACTCCCATGAAGACCCAAGATCAAGAGATACAGTTGAGGAAAGAGAAGATGAACAGAACAGAACAAGAATAAAGGTAAAGATCTGAAGAACCCTGATTGTCCCTGTGTCTCTCTTCCACTGGCTGAGGTGCCCTCAGACAGAGCCTGAGGCTCCTCCTAGTGTGGAGAGTTGGCTCCTCCTCGCTGGACCAGACTGTTTCGTTCACTCTGCAGGCGTCTCTGTCCTCTCCTGCCGCTCGTTGCAGAGCAGGGTGGGTGGGGTGCTGCGGTGTGTGTGTGCTCCTGCCGCTGCTGTAGTGGCAGCAGGTCCCGCTTCAGCTCTCCTCTGCCATAGAGGGCAGGCTGACCTCCCACTCACTGCTTTACCACAGGGCTGTGCAGGTTAAAGTCTCTTCAGTTGCCAGTCACAGGGCTCACAGGCTTTTGCTGTTCCACTCACTGTTATTGCTGCCCCAGCTGCTGCTGCCCAGTTACTGCCACTGTGGTCTCCACCTTTAGTGACTCACTGCTTTTTTTCTGCCCTGGGAACAGCCCAGGGATGCGTAATCCCACTTCAATCTCCTCTCCCACGGGGGGTTGGGGTGGGGCGGGGGGCTCCACTGCTGTTTAATTCCTGTATGTCTGGGACCCTTTCTCAAACTATTGGTCATAGGTTAGGGTCATGGCTCTTTTCCACAGAAGTTCCCAATATTGTTGTTGCCAGGGGTTCTAGTCACCTGCCAAAAATGCTGGTGGCCCACTGCGGAAGGAGCAGGGCCAGCAAAATTTGCTGCCACATCTTCGGTGTGGAGTACAGAGCGATTTATGTCCCAAATCAATTCTGTGTGTCCTGAGTTAGCCACAGCTTTTTAATTAAGCCCTTTCTTGGAGATTTCACAGCATGATGATCCCTGCTTGACACACTGGCAACAGCACCACCGGCAGCGCTGTGGCTGGATCACATTTCTGTAAAGTCCTATGTCTATGTTTCATTGGATCTCTTATTTCAGGCTGATTTTAGCATCAACATATATGCCCTTCCCTTAGCTGTGTCTCCCGTTGATTATCTCTGAGTAGCGCCAACATGACTCCTCCTCTACTCAGTCATGCTGAATCTCTCCTAATGGTGACACATCAGGAGCTCGGAGGTGCCTCAGAGCCAGGACTCAGACCTCGAAGCGGAGAGCACTGTCTGGGTAACACTGCTAGCTCTGAGCCAGTGCCGTGGAGCCAGCTTTCAGGGAGTCTGAGAAGAGACCAGAAGCAGCTGCTGCGCTTGGACGGCGGTGGTTGGCGTTAGTCTGAACAGAGGGAGAAGCCCTCCTTCTTATCTGTCTTTCTGTCTTCCCTCTCATGTCCCCTACTGACCATGAGAACCCAAGATAAAAAAAGAAAAAAAGTTTACAGAGTTTCAGTCTCACATCACAGTCTAATACATAGATGGGAATATTCTGTAATTAGTTTACTTTCCTTAAAGGTATGCGGAATGGCTACTCTGTGCCAGGACTTAGGCCTTAGACTGAAGCTTGACTTTACTTTTCTATGAAACAAAGATAGACTACTTCATAGAGTTAAAACTAAATGAAATAAACTATTTGAAGTATCAGATACTATAGTATATCTGATAGTGTTTAATTAATTGCAACAGAGTGAAGCCATTGATTATATAAAAACATTGCTGAAATTCAAAATATAATAGAACTTAACTTTATAAAATTATAATTTAAAATGGCAGGCCGGGCCGATAGTTCAGCGGACTAAAGCGCCTGCTTAGGCAAAGCGCGGCAACTCAGGTTCAATCACTGGTGTACCATCCCGGCCCTGCCCCTGAGACCCGCTGAGCAGGAGATTGAGACTGGGAGAGGCGGAGTGCGCCTGCAATCCTAGCGCTTGGGAAGCTGCAAACAAGAGGATCACTATGAGTTCAATCTGTGTAGTGAGACCCTGTACTAAATACATAAAAAAATAAAATAAAATGATATCAATGTGAATTTCATTGGTTGGAAAATACTTTTTTCCAGTCTCCACTTGTCCACATCACTTACATTTCTCACATTTAAGCCTTCTTCCCAAAGGCTTTTAAATATTGAAAACCTGTGGTAGAGAACAATCCCATACTTACCTCTCTTGATCTCAGGTAATTTACTTCATATGTTAGCACCTTTGCTTATTAATTTTGTTTCTTTAATTTAGGACAGGGTCTATAGGATGTACAGGGTCTTACTATGTAGACTGGACTTGTAGTGATCCTCCTGTTTTCAGTCTCTCAAGTGCTGGGATTACAGGAGAGCACCACCACCCCCCTCAACCACTGTCCCAGTGCACCCTGGGGGCGAGCCTGGCACAGCATGCTGGGATCAAGCCCTGGCCAAGCCACTGTGCTCTGCTGAAGCAGGCACTTTAGTCTGCTGAGCTGTCTGACCGGCTCTTTGTTTATTAATTCTTAAAATTACTTGTAGATAAAATTTTTCCAGTTCTATTTTTATCTCTTCTTAATAGTAAAAATCTAAGTGGGAGTTTCTACTCTTCAATAGAATAAGACCAAATTCATGAGTAAAAATACTCTTGGTATTATTCTTTCCTTAAGGTTAGAGAAAAAGGGAAAGGGAAATGACTATTGTTCTTTTCTTGAAAGTATGTTTAAATGTGAATTTTGTACAACTGCATTTGATCACAGAGAAATTAAATCAATTTGGGGAATGAATCCATTTTCACAGTTTTTCAAGAAGTACACTTCATCTTTGCCATTTTATCAATTCATATTTAAACATTCTCTGTCCCAGATCCACTAACTCCAGGTTTACTTGTTTACATGTTAAGATCTCTGAACTCCAAGTCACTGAAATCATTTTAATGAAGATTTTTAAAGAAGTTTTCTGTTCTTATATTTTTGGGTGTTTTCTGTTAGATATTATAATTAGAAAATAATTTTTAGGACAATGAACCAGAGCATAATCAAATGGCATGCATTATTCATGAATTATAAAATTCTTCTAGATGGGGCTAGGCATATGGATAAGGATGTGTTACCCTGCCACTCTAGGGTGTTTCTACATTGTGCTTTTCTGGATTTTCAAAAACAGTGTCTCCAAGATTGCCATTGGTTCTAAGCTAGTGGGGACTAGACTTCTAAAGTGCAACATGTAAGTATTGGAACCCACCAGGACTATACAAGTACTGTTAGTGTAACAAATCATGCAGATTCCCATAAGAAGCCTACTATAATTATGAACAGGTTAAATAATACATCGATCAAGCTGTGGGATGTTTACCTCTAGTCTGAGAGGCTCATGCCTCAAAGGAACCCTTTCACTATTAGAAGATTCAATGTTCTTTTTTTCTCTTCTGTAACACTGCTGGCCACAATGTACAAAAATAACTTCTCATAAAGACGAATAAAATACTTTATCAGATATTGAAAAAAAAGGTAAATCAAATGGTTAGATATGGTCCAGTAGCATGCAAGACACCTACATGGATATTAGCTGATCTGTTCCCTTTACTAAAGGCAACAGTCAGTCAAAGTGTGGCCCTGGCCCTGGTCCTGACTCTGGCTTTTGACCCAGTGCTTACTGTCTTCTCAGGCTGCTATTGGTAGGTCCTGAGAGGTTCCTGAGAGGTTCCTGAAGTGCTCAACACATTTCTTAGTTAAACTCTCACTTCACTCTGGCTTAACACTGGGAATGCTCTGGCTTATCCCTGTAACCTACATGTGTTTTTATTCCAAGCCTCTCTGAGCCACTTAGGGAGCCATTTGCCCAGTCTCACCCCCAAAACTGAAGATTTAAACTGAGACGCCTGTGCTAGTACTCCTCTCTGTTGGGCTTCACCAGTGAATGAAGATTTTCACTGTTAAAGTCATTTTCAGAGGCTAGAAGGTTTAAGTCATGCAGGAGCTTAGCACATTTGCCCACATCCACCTCTGTAGAGCCTCCTATGGAAAGTGTCATCGTCCTCTTTCTGGGGGGAGGACCTTTGCCAGAGTTCTTTAATTAACTCTTTCAGGGCCCATTCCCTCTCCCTTTTGCCTTTTGGTGTCCTCTAGGTCAGTCTGCATGGTCCTCTTGGGGCTCACTGTTGCCTAACATTGTGTGCTTTCCTGATGCATCATTCTATAGAAATGTTGGAAATTACATCTGTAAGAGTTAGTGATTTGAATATTCAGTAAATCTCTTAGTTTCTTCTGGTGAGAGAGGAAGAAGACATTTTTGGGAACAACTTCCCTAATATCCTGTATTTCCATTTATTTTAGTTGGACAACCATGTTCAAAAGATTTTCTTTCTTTTTTCTTTTTTCTTTTTTCTTTTTTTTTTTTTTTTTGTATTTTGGGGAAGTATCTACAGAGTGTTCAGGGTCTCACTACTAGATTGGACTCGTAGTGACCTGCCTGTTTACAGCTTCCCAACAGCTGGGATTATAGGAGCACACCACCATACCCAGTCTCAATTGCTGTCTCAGTGCACCCCAGAAGTGGGGCTGGCACAGCAGATCCAACTCCCAACCTCTGCACCTGCTTGCAGGCATTTTAATCCACTGAGCTATTTGGCCATCCCTAAGAAATTTTTTTTTGAAATAAAACTTTCCTAATTTTACAAATTCAGGGCTCATTTCATTAAAAACTCTTTCACCAAGTAGAATAAATGATCCTTCAGCTCACATTTATCTGACCATTATTCCCTCTATAATGAAGTGTGAAGAAAAAAAGGAAAAGAGATGTACAAGTACATGAAGTGAGGTCATGAATCCTCTCAAGTTTATACATGAGGCTGGGCAAATACAGATGATAAGAACAGAGATGGCTGCTTGGTCCTTCCTGAAGTGATAATTCGAGTGGAATTTGATAGTCCCTGAGCTTCTCTGAAGAGTTAATATTAAAAAGATAAGTGATCAAAATACTGTCCTAACTCTAAAAGAAAGGTACTGTAATGCTGCAGAATTTAAGCAAATTCCCACTCCGAATGAGGCAGAGCAAGGATTCTGCTTCTATAAAGACTCCAGCCAGTGACTATTTCAAGCTCCACAGCTCATGTAATGCAGTCCCAACACCCAACTCTGTTCTGTACATAAGAAGCTTCTACAGGTGATGTGTAAATAGATAAGGTGTATTTTCAGTAACAAATTATTTGCAAAAACAAGTTTTGGATGCTGTTTGGTCCCTCAGAAGAGCTGAGAAAATGTAGTTGCTAAAATGTTTCTGCTTCTTTCATCAAAGTCCTAGCAAAATTTTGACAAAAGCAATCAAGTTGACCTCATTGGTATAATTATTTACTCAAACATGTCGTGTTGATGCCATAATACTCTTAAACCATGAAATAGACTCGGAGAGGTGAAACAGACTGACTGGGGCTGGCATTTGTGATCTCTAGTTTTTCAAGGCTGATTATTTACTAACTCGATCTCTGTTTTAGGAAGGAGGAAAATGATACAGCTATGTTTGTGATCCTATGAAGAGAATGTTGTTTTGCTTTAGTAAAATTGCCTAGGCATCCAGTTTATTTGGAAATAATCTGAAAAGAAAAACTTCATAAATTTTCTGCAGTTCCTTCCAATATACCCACTACAACATTTTTCTCCAAATAAATTTCCCTATCTTACTTTTAAATTTCCTCAATACAATGTACCTTTTAAAGCATATGTGAGGAAGGCAACAGTTTTCTGGAATGCTACACTTTATTGAATTGTAACACAGAATCCTACCCAAACCTAACATTACATACTGAGTCTGTTTACTTAAAAAATCAAAAAGTCCTATTATCATGCTATCAACTTTCTGTCTCTCCAACATCACGTTTTCTTTTCTTTTACTTTTCTTGTTGTTCTTGTTGTTGTTGTTCTTGTTCTTCTTCTTGTTCTTCTTGTTCTTGTTCTTCTTTTTCTTGTTCTTCTTCTCGTTCTTGTTCTTCTTCTTCTTCTTCTTTCTCCTCCTCCTCCTCCTCCTCCTCTTCCTCCTCCTCTTCTTCCTCCTCCTTCTCCTTCTTCTTTTGCAGCCAGCTCATCCCACCCTGGGGATGGGGCTGGTGCAGCACGTGGTGCTGGGGATAACCTAGGCTTGCCTAAATTTGTCAAAGCAGGTGCTTTAGACCACTGAGCTGTCTCACCAGCCCATATATCACATTTTTTTACTGTAATCAAAGCACTCCTTTGTCTTTCCACATTATGTGGCCATGGGGAGGGGATCAATGAGTTCTTCTAGGCCCTGGGAAAAGAGTATCGAGTCCCTCAGGTTCAATCAGTCATTGCACACAATAATCCAAGCACACATGCAATGCAAGCAACCAAAACCAGTAACCATCTTTTTAGGTAATCAGGAAGCAGTGTATCCATCTCTGGGTACTCAGCTAAAATGACTTAAATATCTGAGGGTGACTTTCTTGAATAAATTGTGAAATCGCTTGGCAGCATCTACACCATATCCTGGTGTATATGGCAGAGAGACAAGATGCTACTGAAAGCGTAGACTGAAATGTACCACTTGGCTTTTCTGTTGGGACTGGTTAAAGTAGTGAGGCTGCTTACCCAGCAGTACAGGGCTCTCCAGCGAGTGGGGCAGAGAGCAAAGTAGAAGGTGTGTGCGCTTTTTAGACCATAGTCTTGGAATCTCTGCCATGTTCCTTTGGTTGCAATCAGAAGCCCACATAGGGGGCCAAGGTGATGGCACTCCCTGACAAGTGCAACAGCCTGAGTTTAATCCATGGTTCGGCCAAAAGAAAGAAAGAAGCCCACTTAGAAAGCAAGAAGAAGGAACACATACTGCACTTCTCAATGGACAGACTGTAAAAGTTGTGTGGGTGTGAAACTTCTACAGTCAGTGAAATGCAAAAGTCACTGCTATGAGGATAACTTGAAGTCATTTATGACACACATGTAAGAATATATCTCTGCATTTGTGTATGCCTAAATTATAAGGCAGTGATTCTAGGAAGAAAAAATAAATTTTATGTTTGTAATATCGAAAACTTAAATTATAGAACTCCTGAAACTATGAGTGAATTTTTTTATTATAATTTTATTTTATTTTGAAAAGTAAACACAAAGAACAAAGACCAGAAATAAAGACAGAAACAGGGTGACACACAACAATACATATGTTATAGATTTTCAAAACAAGAATAGCTGAATAACAATGGTTGATATACTATCTATTTTTACCATTAAATCTGTTGCTCAGATTAACAGTTACAGTTATGAAAGATTGAACATATGATTGAGTGTTACTGCTTGATTTTAAGAAATCTTAAACTTTTGTTCTTTTCTCTCTTTTTGTATTTTCTTTTTTTGGGTAAAATTTAGAATAATATATATATAGGGCAAGAATAGGTAGAAAGAATTGAAGGAAGTTAGTTGAATGAGAGATTGACAAAGTAAAAAGCCAACGCTGACAGGTTTCTTAACATTCACAGAGTTTTCTGCAGTATGGTTTTGTTTCTCATATAACTGATCCATTTGATTTTTACTAGAAAACACAGAGCCAATATCCATGACCAGAAGGCACTGTTATGCACCAGCTGAAGACAGTCTGGGATATTTGATCAGTTAAAGCACTTTTAGAATGTCTCACTCTAAAAGCCAGCGAGATAGCTCAGCAGACTAAGCACCTACTTAGACAAGTGAAGGGAGGGAGTCTCTAGCATCACATGCTGCCCTGGCCCCTTCCTCACCCCTTGGGGCTGGAAGGGGGCGTGGAGGGGAGTTGGGCAGGTGGGTCTTGCTGAGCTGGAGACCAGGCAAAGTGGCCTGTGCCTGTAATCCTAGTGCTGAGGAGGCTGAAAACAGGAGGATCAATATGAGTCTGAGCTGCATAATAAGACACTGTATCAAATACTTTAAAAAAAGAAACAAGAATTCCTCATTGTAACCTTTGTTCTATAGTTCTATAACGCTGGTATAGTTTGTTTCTTGATTTACTCTTATAGATCAAATATTTTACTAGTTTCTACAGGTTATTTGTGGGGAAAAACTTGTTTTGTCAGGTTCATTGACATCCAGATTCTCCAGTGTTGGCTGTTTGCTAGCTGTTGTCATCCATTAAAAATTCATGTCCCGATTTGCATTGTGGGAAACCTCAAAGCTACTCTTTCTTTGAGCTACTACTTCATCAGTATGCTGGCTTTGCATGCATGTGAAGTGTACGGATGGATGTATCACTGTCCTTAAAGTTATTTAAAATGAAAATTCAGATTTGAATCCCAGAACCAACTGTCATGAGCTATGTCACTGGCCAAGACAAATACTCTGTTTGGCCCCCCAGCTTCTGTAGAGCTCCTGCGCTCTTAGAACATAGTGAATAGGATCAAAACATGTGGAATAAATACAATGAATCAGAATCCTGACTCCAGCACTCGCTGGTGGGCACTGGCTCATTCATCAAGTTTTCCAACCTCCCGCTCCTCTGCCTCCTAGTAAGACAGAGCAGGCTTACCTATTAGTGTGTGGCATTGTGTAGACTCCCCCACTAAGCCCAAAGCCTAGGATAAGTGCTTTTCCTTCTGCATTTCCCCCTTCTCCAATAAGTTTTCCAAGTGGTAGGGGACCTCCTTATTTATTTTGGTCCCCTTCAATGAGTTCTTTTATGTTTTTGATCATTTGATTTTTATTTCTGATGATTTTTTTTCTTCAGGCAACTTGATCCAACATACATGTGGCATGCCAGGAAGGAGTAATAGGGTGACAGAACTTTATACAAGGTTTACATAATTTCTCATGCTTTATTATGGTCAGTTTCTCAGTTTAAATGTGAAATTGTGCCGCTCCTTTCAGAAGGGTGGTAATGTCATGTTGCTTTGATTTTAATGAGATCTGCTCTGAAAGTAAAACCCTTTCAGGACTCCTTTATTAAACACCAACCCCAGCTGTTTTACTTTCTGCAGGTGCTATGTAAATGTCAAATATTAATGTTTTACTATCTAGTAAAAGAGACGAAATAAGATTTTTGTTGCTGCTTGCTTCATGAGCTGCAAATAAGAGTGGGTCATTGTCCTTTGATTATTCAGCTGCAAAGTTACTTTGCCTTTAAAAATGCATAGTGAAAATAAGTGCTAGGAAAGCTGTCACATTAGTAAAAGTAAAAATGGTTAACATTGAGAGAGTACTTATTAAACACCAAGAGTTGTGCTGAAGTTTCTTTATGTACTGCTTCCCCAAATGTTAGCAAAACTCTGACATTTATGAGTCTTTGTTTCACATGATAAGCAAAGATGCTGGGATTTTCAGATGTTAAGGAGCTTACTTGAAACTACAACTGGTGAGCAGCAAGGTTGAGAACTGAACCCAAGTAGACTTGAATCCCACATCTGTGCTAATATGTGCTGGAATGGAGGCTCAGGACAGCCAGAAATGGGGAATTTTTTAAAAGAACCTATGCAAGGCTTTTATCTGAATAAATACAGGCAAAGGATACAAATACATGTTTCTCCAAGCAAAAACAAGACAAACACACAGCCAACAGATAGGTGAAAGTACCCTGTGAGCATCAGGTAAGTGCAAAGGAAAGCCCAAACAAGATGCCAGCGTATAGCTGTGTAACGGCTGCTCTCCCAAGAGGAAAGTTAGGTGCTGCAGATGGTGTGGAGAGAGTGGAAACCATGCACTGCCAGCAAGAACACAGGCCAGTGCAGGGCTATGGACAGCACATGGGGTGCTCCAGAAAGCTGTGGATGGAGCTAACAGTGTCCAGCAGTCACACCTGGAGCAATCGGGGCCCTCTCCGCGGTGGCGGGCAGAAGGCTGTGCTGGAGAAAGATCAACACGGCAGGAGTCCGTGGAGGCCTGGGGTGAGAAGGTCCTTTGTGGTCCCGCCCAAGTGACATGGGCAGCCACAACACTCATGGGGTCGCTGAGCAGAACTGAAATGTAAATAATCTTTTCCCAAAGCATATAAACTGCTTCTATTGGAAAGATACCTGAATTTCCACGGTCATTGCAGCATCATTTACAGAAGCCAAAATACAACACATAAAGTGACATGAACAGATACACACACACACAGATACACACACACACACACACACACACACACATACAAGGGTACTATTCGGCTTCAAAATGAAAGAAAAGCTATGTAGTTTATGACATGGAGAGATGAAAGTTCCAAATATTGAGTGAGATAGACTAGATACTAGTATTCTGACTTCACATATATGAAGAAAGAAAAAGTAGTAGAGGGTAGAATAATGATACTTGAAGTTAGAGGTGGGGACAAGGGATAGAGGTTGGAGGCAGAGGAAGAGAAAATTATAAGCAGACAGGAAGAATTGGTTTAACAGACCCATTATACAACATGGTACTATGTGTCATAGCAGTATCTTCTCAAAAACGGCTCAAATAGTGAATTTTCAGGGCTATCTTCAAAAAAAAAAAAAATAAGTTGCCTATAGGCTTGGTAACTATTTTACAGCATATATATTATTCAAAATCACATAGTCCACATAATACATATATATACAATTATGATATTCATTTGGTCTTTGAGATAGGGTCTTGCTGCCTGAACTCTGTACCCAAGGCTGACCTTGAAATCCTGGTGATCCTCTTGCATCAACCTCCTGAGTGCTGAGATTATAGGTGTGAACCACCATACCTGGCTTCATGAATTATATAGACTAAAATAGAAAGGACAAAAGTCCAGATTTTCATATGCCATCTTCTGATTTTAAGTGTCATTAATTAACAGAATTTTTAAATTTACTAACTCAAGTTTTGATGACAGCTAAGTCTAGGCAGTTGTCAGTTTGCTCTGGGCTTGGAGGTGAAAATCTGAAAGCTGAGTTGGGTCGAGACTGTACAGGCACTGAATTCTAAGCTAAGGATGGCTCCTAGCTTGCCAAGTACCGAAGCCAACTGGAGGGGTTGCTACAGCGTGCAGAGGGCGCTGTGCTGGATGATGGCTAACTTGGCAGCAGTCCTCAGAGGCCCTGGGGACGGGAAGTGCAGGAAAGGTGGCTATGTTCACAGGGTGGCACCCCAGCATCAACTGCAGTGTTCTGCATAAATGGTACTTTTCTGCTACTGTTACAAAGTATGTTTCAGAGTGCACCAGTTGGAGGAAGACCTCTAAGGATGGGGCACCCAGCTTCATGGGATCTACCCTAAATTGAATCATGTGGTGGTTTATCAGGAACCCTGGATTCCATGATCCATAGGCCCCGTGGCACAGTCCCATCTCCTCACCTTCCTGACATCAGGTTTACCCTCAAGGCTGGACTTGGCTCCAAACTGTGTTGGCATTGCTCACTGCCCAGCCCAGACTGTGGGCATTCCTAGGAGAGAAGGCTTTTCTCTCTGCTTAGAACTCTAGGAAAGTGACAGGAAAAGAAGATGGAAAAGATGTTCCAATCCAGGCTATCACACCCAGAGGGTGGAATGAGACTTTACAATCAAGTCCCAAAATTTTAAGTGTTTCTTTCACATGTAAGTTTTCAGGCATTTTTATGCAGTCATTATGTGTTTTATGGTGCACATATGTAATCTCAGACCCTATGAGAAAATCACATATGGGTAAGAAAGCCTCACCTCACAAGGAGTATGTAACTTATTTGTTTTTTGATTAAGTTATGATCTGGGAATAAAGTACAAACTACAGTGCAAAGAGCAAAGCGATACATTTTATATAGAAAACTACATAAAATTCTGATTCTGTGTTTTGGTGCAAGGAGAAATTAAATGTATTTAAGAGATTTAGAGAAAGCTTTAAAGAAGAGATGGGCTTTAAGAGGTAAGCAGTTTTTTATTTATTACAAGAGAGGGAGGGTAGCAGTGGCATTCCTGAGAGAGAGAGAGCAGCATAAAAAGGAAGTCTGTTCAGCTTGTCAGGAATGCAGGTTAAATGGTGCAGTACTGGGAAGTAAAAGTGGAAAGATGAGTTAGGGCCCCACATCTAGTCAGGCTTTCAACTGGGTGGGCTTGAGTACTCAGCTTCGGTGGCTCTGTTGAGAAAGATGATATGACACAAACTGGGTTTAGGGAAAGTTAACTTCATGCACACATACAGGTGCTCCACAGTGTGAAATGGGAGTCAACCGTGCAGTATGAGGTGATTTGAAGTGCTTTATGGATAAACATTTATTTAGTAGCTTGATATCCTCAGTATGTGTTAAACTCAGAGAGACACCAGTGCATTAACATGTACGTGTGAGAGCTGAGTAAGAATGACCCCGCGGTAGGAATGCTTAGCTCCTACAGGTTGCAGTGTGGGGGGACCAGATGCCCAAGCCCCACTGATCCCCACTGTTTATGAAGTACCAGGGTAGATTCTGGGGTGAGCGAAACCAGGTATATCCTCAGAGAACTTTCGGTCTGTTGGGATGACACACAGTCAACAGCAAGAAAAAAAAATCTCAAATAAATAGAGACTTTCTACAGTAAATGGCATAAAAGGAGCCGTAAACAGTGACCCAATTGCAGGACAATTTGTCTGAGTCACACAGCGTAGGAAATCTTCCTTCAACAAGTGACTTTGAGCCAATTTCTGAGCTCCAAAGCTTGAATAGAACTGTGGCAGGAGGATCATGCCTCATAGAGAAGTAAGAGTGGAAAGATGCCTCATAGAGATCATGCCTCATAGAGAAGACAGCCTCCGAAATTCCTGTGAAAGGCCCAAGGAATGAAGAACTAAAATATATGCAGTGCATTGATATGGGAGTAGTGTATGCTGGGAACCCACCAAGGCAGACAACAGAGAGTCTACACATCCTTTGAAGACTACTAATGGATTTTAGGCCTCCTTTTAAAAAAGTATATTTGGTTGCTGCAGGGTCTCCCTACGCACCTCTGACTCATGGTGATTCTCCTGCTTCCAGCCTCCCAGTACTAGGATTAGAGGCATGTGTCACTACGCCCAGATTTTGACAGGGGGTGGGGCTGGTGCATCATATGGTGCTGCGATCGAACCACCCACAGTCCCTGTGCTTGCCTAAGATTGCCTAAGCAGGTGCTTCAGTCCACTGAACTATATCGCCAGCTCCTAGTCCTCATTTTATTATGATGTATTTTAGTTTTGCAATACTGGAGATTGAACTTGGGACCTTGCACTTGCTAGGCAGGAGCTTAAGTCACTGGGTTTTGGCCCTAGTCCTCATTTAAAACTTAAAATTATTTTAAAATAATTTCATTTAATTTTTACTTGTCAAATTTAATAGAGATCTTTCAATATTCTATTTTTTGGCATATATTTAATTAAAGTTTACTTTTTAGTAATGGTAAATTAATTTAAAGTCGTGACATTCAAATGATGAATATGTTTCAACAAAACTATACAAGTCACAAACCTCCTGCAGGTGAAATATGAATGACTAATAACTGGGAATCACGAAATTGTGACTTACCTCTGTAATCAAGTGATGTGCATAACAAGCATAGTACTCCAAGTCTTACAATATGTATCACTAGGTCAATGTTAATACCATAGACTTGGTTCATCTAGTGAGACCCTGTTCCAAGCTCTTCCAAACAATGTCAGTTGCTCTTTGCTAACCCTAGGAAGGAGGCTGAGGTGCAAAGCGGCTGACTGTGCCGAAGATTCCAGAACATAAGGTAAATGAAACAGTGTCTTCTGTGTGCTCCTGTCTGCATGGAAATGAAATTTAAAAGAAATTTTAAATTTCTTTTAAAATTTTAAGAGCATCAAGATAGACCAAGTTCAGTTGCTGTGTAGGAACTGAAAGAAGGCAGTATCAGTGATGACAGAAGGCTGGTGGCTAGGGTCCCAGGAAATGTCACTTACCTCCCAAAGTGCAGTTTTTTAGACCAAAATCCAAACTGTTTCCTGTTTTGAAAAGTAAAACAAGAGCAGGCCCTTTGAGGTTTTTTCCTCTATAAATAATTTAGGTGGCTGATCTGTTGACTGTGATGTGAACAAAACCAGACTCTCATGACAGCAAACAAGTGCCAACTGATTTTCTCGGAAGAGTGCTTTGTCCAGGGACAGAGACAGCAGCAGCTTGCTGCAGTGTCAGTTATTTAATTCCCCTCTTTGGGACTCAGTTTTCTCACACAGGAAATGCCTAGGGCATAGCTGTCCTCTAATGGAGCTCTGAGGTAGAAAGGGCACAGTAAAAGTGTGATAACAAAAGAGAAATGCTCCCTTGTTTTTTTATTTTATTGAAGAAGAAATAGCAATGAGATAGTTTCAAATCAAATTAGTAGGACAGATTCAATAATCAATACATTGCATATTGTTTTTGTGGTGGTTTTTTGTTGTACAAGGTACATTCATGATATTCTATTTACAAACACTATTAGAGCAGATGCCTCTATTCAATGAATCAAGAGAATGTAGCTGTATACCTATCTTTTTTTCTTAAAGCTGAATTATAGTACAGTTTAGATAATTAATTCTTTTTACACTGTTATCTTCCTAGTGGTTATCCATAGTACAAGAAGCAGACAGGATATCCTGTCCAAACACTATTAGTACAAATCTTTCTTCTCATAGAATTATGCAAAAGTACTGCCTATTTATCCTGACTGTACTGTTTATACAAACACAGAATGGTTCTTCCTTTGTATCCCCTTCTTTGTTTAGTCCTGTCAGAAATGGGTATTCTATTGTCATTCAATTATTATAGGCGCTTGAATTCAGTGAAGCACTCTAACACAGCCCAGCAGTCCACAAAATTAGTGGAGAAATGCTCTCTTGTAAGGAGTCAAAATAAGATTCATGAAGCAAATGATTAGATATATCAGAGAAAGATTCTTTGTCTCGGTTATAAAGTCACTATTTCCCTTAATTTGCAAGATTCCCTACTGCATTAAAAAGGCTGCAGTGTTCTGCACCCAGGAAGGCTGAACAAGAAGGAGGGTGTATGCTTTTCCACTAGATGAAAACACACAGATTCTGCCTGCATCTCTCCCATTTCTGAGAGCGGGGAAAGCCTGCACCTCTTCTGTCTTTCCTGCCTGACTCCTTTCGCACACTCAATGCATATTTTATGGCGTAAGTCTGTTGAGATAGAGGAGAACCATGAAATATCTGCACTATGGAAGCTGCTGGAAAGGTGAAGGCACAAACTGGATTTGATTAAAAAATGGTAGTTTTGAAGATCGTTTCTTTCAGCTGTTTGGAGTTTAGAGCAAAGTACAGTTTGGTAAGGGTTGCCACAAGGAGCACAGTCTATGACACCGGACACTCCTGGATCCAAAGCCCGACTGCCCTATTCATTGCAACTGTATACTTCACACCCCTGAGCTTTCATGTTTTTCATTCATAAAAATAAGAGTAAACATAACTGCTTGCCTGCAGCATTTTTCCAAAATTGAGGTAGGCTGAAGAGAGTGAATATCTAGAAAAGCTCTGGAATACAGTAGGAAAGTAACAGTTATCATTCTGGTGGAAATGTTGCTTCCTAAATCTCCAGTTTTTCACTCCTGATAACTGGACCCTTTGTCTGGATGGCAGCACTGTCTACCAGAGCTTTTACACAGAACCGTACTTCCATGAGCATTCGCTGCATTCAGTTCAATTCCTGAGTCAGAGTGAGCAGTAAAATTGATGCATGCTGCATCTGCCGAGAAACATTGGCAGGCCCCAGCCTTTTGCCAGTGTTATGGTCCCAGGTGCTGGGGACAGTCCCACAGGAGTGAGAGCCCAGGCCTTTCCAGCAGCCTTGGACTCCTTCTAGCACCCAGCCTCACTTACCTTATAAGTCTGTTGAGATAGAGGAGACAGTTTCAAAACTGATTAGTAGGACAGTTTCAACAATTAATTCATTGAATATTGTTGTATTCTTAGTAGTTATTTATAGTACAAGATGCAAACATGATATCTTGTCCAGAAACACTATTAGTACAAATATTTCTGTTCATTGAATTAAGAGGAAGTAACTGTATTTCTATCCTAACTATTTTGAAAACAAAGATGCAAAACAGTCCCCTTTTATTTAGTTTTGTCCCCTTTTATTTAATTGTCATTTAAATATTATAGGTACATGAACTCATCAAAATGTTCCAATATAGACCAGCAGTCTATACAACAGGTTTTTGAAATTAGCAGTTAATTGGTAGGATTCTCATCCTCACTAATTGTATATTCTGATACCCGTGAGCTAATCAACTGCACTGAAAATAGCAATGTGTAAGACTAGAGTCATCCTTGGAATGCCAGTCATTCTGGTCTTCTAAATACATACTGCCTAGGGGCCGGGGAGATGGCTCAGTGGGATAAGTGCTTCCCTGGCAAGCGTGAGAGCCTGAGTTCAATCCCTGGTTCCGCAAAAAAAAAAAAAAAAAAAAAAAAAAAAAAAAAAAAAAAAAAAAAAAAAAAAAAAAAAAAAAAAAAAAAAAAAAAAAAAAAAAACATACTGCCTGTCATGTGATACCAATTATTGCCATATTGTCTCTCAAGTAAATGTTTATTTATAAAAAAAGAGGGGATAATTAATGAAAACAAGAGACAAGAAAAAAATGTCATAGGACTGTCCTGTCACAATGTTATATATGGTTAGATTTCTAAATTTCTGTGTAAAAATATGTAATTGTTTATTCCTTTTTCAAAAATATTTTTAATTGTTTTATTTTTTATAGTCTGTAGGGACTTAAAGTTTAACATATCAATACTTGATGGAAAATACCTGTTCCATGTTATGTCTAAGATGTTTCATGTTCAGACAGATAGGGAGGTTAAGTTCAACTGCCTATGTTGCAGGGTAATAATAAGCTTCTCTTCTGGAGGGTTAACACCCTAAGTTTGCAGGCCAAAAATTAGAGAAAAATAAGGGCTACAAGGGCAGCCATTTTGGCCCTAGCCTTTCAATGTCAATTAAGACTTAGGACATAGGAGAACCTGTACTATAACATCCTGCAACTCAGTTGTGTTCCAAATTTTCTGATCAAGGAGCTTATGGGGCCACAGAGGAAAGAGATTAACAGTGTAAAGTGTGCCTAAGGAGAGTCACATGGAGAGAAAACTTTCTCTCAGGTTTTCACAGGGAGCAAATTGGTCAAGCAATGGCCATTACTCATCCACATGGCTGACACTTACAAAGGATCTACAGAGTGAGGTACAGGGTTTCAGGATAAATCCTGAGGGGATTTGGCTGACCTTATCAGATACAAAAGTTTGCCTGCATTGGTAGTATAGTGGTGAGCATAGCTGCCTTCTAGATACAAAAGTTACATTTCTTATCATGTAGATCTCGCTTTATCTTGATATTAACTTGATATACAACAGAAAAGTATAAAAGCAAGGTATAGAAAGTAAAGCCATATTAATATGCTGAGCTATAAAAGACTGAAGTCAACAACTTCTAACATTGCCAGTCCTTCAGTCAATATTCTCTCTTGTTATGTCTCCAATTATTATTTAATATTCTTCACTTTTAAAATGTGGCCAGCAACATCAAAATCTATACACGTGAAATTCTGCAAAACATACTATTCCAAGCAAATCTTCATTTTCTTGGCTCATTTTTCTTAATCATTCTGGCACTTTTAAACATAGAAACATGAGTGTTTCACTGGACTCAACTGCTAGTGTGAAAGAAGTTGCTCCTCTTTAAAGAAGCCTGAATATTTGGGTGAAGGCCAACAACATGAAGGCCTATACTATTATACATGACCCTCGGGCAATCTCAGTCTTAGCAAGCCAGGAGGAACAACTGATTAGAACAATTTTGTCACCTTGACTAAAGTAATTCAATCAGCAGTAACAAATGTTTCAAACACAGCCTAGAAAATGACAAATAATGGCAACTATAATCTTTTACCTTTTATTATGAACTATATTTGTGTTTATGGAACAAAATCTAAAACAAACCAGAAAATTGTTTGAGTCAATATAAGCTCAAGGTGGCAAGTTTACTCTCAGAGAAGCAAATTTTTAAAAAGTTGGGGAGGAAATAGAAGAATAAGGGCTGGGGAGATATTTCAGTGGCATAAGAACCTGCCTAGCAAGTGCAAGGATGATTAACAGCTAGAGCACAGAAGACTGTGCAAGCTTTGGGAGCTAGTGAGGAATACAGGAGGGAAAGAAACAAGGAAAAAGCAGAAGCAAAACAATGGAAGCAATGTTAATACTGATATTAAAATATGAACAAAAGCAATGGGTGCAGATACAGACTACACTGGTAAGTGCAATAAATCAGATACACATGTGCAAGCATCGTTTTATCTCACTAGTGCTCACACCTGGAAGAGTAATTAAAATCTAAAAGGTACAACAGATACCATGAAAAGGAAAGAAATTGTTCAATAGGAAGGAAAATCTGAGATGACAAATAAAAGAAGAGAAAAAGATAGATTTAGGTATATATACAGAATAGTTTGAATAATTGCATTGTCTATTTCTGCTGGTCTTTTTAAAGGACCAGTTAATGCTTAATTTTTTTCCTTTTTATTCTATTGTTTCCTCTTTTGAATTTCTTATAACTTCTTTGTTATTCTGGTTTTTCTTAAACAAATATTACACGTTTATATCTGGAATCTGAACAACTAATTTGAAGGTAGCATCATGTAATATGGTAATCATTGTTCAAGTACTATTACTTTGTTCAATGAAATCTTGTATCATTTCAGTGAAATCCTGTATCATTTCTAATACTGTTTTCTTTTTTGTATCACTGTTTTGTGTTCTTTAAAAATAGAAAAGAACAAATAATGAAGAAAAAGAGAAGGAAGAAAAGTAAGAGAAAAACTTGTTCACTTCAGGCTGTGCCTTGCTATCACTGGAAAACATAGTATGCAGAGCCCAGGTCCACATTAATTAACCCCAATAAGCCCACCACAGATTTACAGTGGGGCAGTGGGTAATCCCAGCACGTGTGGGTCTTTAGTTCTACTGAAGTTCAGACTGGTTTCTGACTATAAGGCTGGAACTCAGTTTGTTCAGCCTGCCACCCTCTGTGTGCCTCCCACTGGTGTAGAAAGGGGCTGACATTCTGTGAGCAGAATGTCAACATGAACAGATGATCAGAAGAAGGCAAGTAGCCCAGAAGTTCACTATTAGCAAGGGCTTAGGAAAAAGAGAAAGCAACAGTGAAGATGGAAAAAGAACAGACCTGTCTGTGGGAAAAATATCAAAAACCCTGGAGTCTGAGCATACAAAATGCATATGGAGGATTGGTGGTGACAGTCAAGCATTGTCCAAAGCCTCACAGTTGCATCTAACAGTGGGGAAGTAGTGAATGGAGTTGCACAAAGAAATGTCAGAGGACTAGTAGTGGCTAGAAAAGCAACTCTTTCAAGGGTGGGTACATAAGTGCACTTACAAGGGATAAAAGGTAGGTAGATATTTATTTTGCATGATCAGATAGGAGAAAATGGTATATGTATGGAAATGTGGAAGAATAACAGAGAAGTGAAAGAGAAGCAGTAATAGTAGGCATTGACAAGAAGCTTTCTCTGAAAAAAACAGAAAGATCTAGATACATTTAAACTAAGAGGCAAGAAAGGGCCCATGAGCTTTTCAAAGGATAAAATAAAGTAATGGGGTGGAGGGTGAAGAACTAGGAGCTTTAAAATGGTGTAAGACAAAGAATAAAATCACAGAAAAATTTAGGCTCAAAAAGTATTCAGTTAAATAGGATTAAAAGTGAAGATAAAGACTTGATTCATGTACACAATTACAGCTCCTCCCTCCACTAATCCTGGACAGAAGGGTAACACCAACAAGATGAAAAGTTAAGCACTGGAAAAACAATCTGAGGGTCAGTAGAACAGATGAGAAGATTCAGACAGAGACAAATCCAAACACAATCGGCTATCCTATCTTCGATGAAGTGGCCACATACCTTCATTAGAAGAAAGATAGCCTCTTTAATAAATGGTGCTGGATAAACTTGTTTTGCCCATTCCAAACTACTTCATGAACAAAACCCCAACTACACAAGAAATGCTACACAGAATCCACAACTGGGTTCTCATAGTTTTAAAAAGGTTTTACACAGGAAAAAAAAACACTATCAGAACAAAAAGACAACACACAGAATGGGAATATTTTTCCCAGTTGGTCTTCAGATAAAGGACTAATATCAAGAACATATAAAGAATTCAAAAAATCAGACCCTTCCCCAAATTTAAACAGCCAGTTCCAAAAAATGGTCATCTGATATGAATACACACTTCTCAGATAAAGTAGAAATGGCAAATGAGTAAATGAAAACATGTTCAGCCTCACTGCTCATTGGAGAGATGCAATGCTGAGATGCCATCTCACTCCAGAAAACAATGGCTATTTTCAACAAATCAACCAGTGGCAAGTTCTGGTAGGAATGTGTAAAAAAAAGAGCCCTTCTGCACTGTTGGTGGGAGTGCAGATTTGCGAAACCACTGGAAATCAGTATGGAGATTCCTATACAAACTTGGACTAGAGGCCGCATCTGACCCAGCTGTTCCCTTTCTTTGTGTCATCCCAGAAGAATTAATCGCATAATTCCACAGCAGTATGAGCACACTCATCCTTACAGCAGCACAGTTTGTAGTAGTTAAATCTTGGAAGAACCCAAATGCCCATCAACTATTGAATGGAATTCAAAAGCTGTGCTTTTCTTATACAGGGGAGTACTGTCAGCCATTAAGAAAGACAAACTTGAGACATTCATAGTGAAATGACTGCACCTTCAGGCCATACTACTAAGTAAAATAAATCAGACAAATTTGTGCAAATACTGCACTGGTTCTCTGTGAGAAACTGAAAGTATAAATAAAAACAAAAATACATAATGGATATTGTGAAATAGAAAGGTAATGTTAAAAAGCAGGTAAGAGGGAGGAGAAAGAGAAGAGTAGTTTAAAAAGGAAAAAAAGAAACAAAGCTTCATGAATAAGGAGGGGAAGAGGCTTTGAAGGGAGGGGAAAGGAATGGGGAAAGAGAAACCAAGGTATATCATGGGCAAAAATCCCTATGATGAATGTGATTATTTATATCTGAATGGAACCAATAAACTTACTGACAACAGTAAAGTAGGAGAATATAAGTGAGGATGAGCTGATTTTCATGGTGACACAGAAGGTGAGCCCAGCAGAGGAAGGACACATGGGCACTTAGATCCAGAATGAAGTGAATCTTGGAACACTTGTATAGGAAGAGGGAAAACATGGTTCAGGCTTTGCAAAATGATGAGTCAACTGACTGAGGTTGATACCTGCAAGAAGAAAAACATCCACATTGAAAGGGGCCATAAGTCACATAACATAGTCATTATTTTTAAAATTTTCTTTATTATGCAATTGTAGGGTATAAAAGAAAACTGGGTATTTAAGGTCCTGGCTTGCTAGGAAGTTCTTTGTTAATAAAGAGAGCAAGAGTTAATAAGGTTCTTGAGTTGTGGTAGTGATCAGGAAACATAGTCCGTGTAAGGAAGAAATTAAGCGAAGGGAGAAGACAAACAGTTGAAGAGACAAGGAACACTCTGTTCCCAGAGATACAAGAGCAAGAGGCTGTGGAGATGGGAAAGACAGACAAAGACCAACTGCAGACCACAGTAAGTCAGGTGAGTGGGCACGTGAGTGGAACGCTGGGATCACAGCGATGATTACAGTAGGGTTGGAGGAATCATTTACACGGATGCCTGAGTTGATGAGATTATTGGCAGGATGTATGAAAAAGGGAAACCGTGGTCAGCTATTAAAAGTCACAAGGTCCACATGCTTGGGCCCTCAACTGAAGAAGCTCAGAGGCTTGGGGACACGGATGAGTGGGCAGGTATCATCAAGAAGCATCTTTAAGCACATGCTTGGTGGCTGACAGCCCCTGCCAACTGGGACCTCTCTTGGGCTGCCTGCAGGAGCCCCAGTGAGGGCCTTTCATGTGGAAAGGTACCTCTGACAGTATGGTGGTCTCCAGGCAAAAGACTTCTCACGCTGGAGGTGTGGGCAGGAAAATGTGAGTATTGCTGGGAATCAGCTGGAGAGTATATGGTGCTTTCTGACTTTGCTTTTGGACCAGCATTCTTGTTGCACTTAACTGGTGACAAGTGCATCATTTAAAGCAGCTCAAATTAAGGTGATAGAAACTGCGCTTCTCAGTAGGTGAGGTGTGGCAACCGAAGAGGCACTCATGGCGATTGCTGACTTCTAACTGCATATCAGGTTTGCTTTGCTGGGCTCTGTTAAAAAATGTGTTATAAAATTTAAGTCTTTCCCTAAACACCTAGAATCTCACCAAGATAGATGTTAAGAACAAGAATAAAGAAAGTTTAATAACTGCTGGTAAATGTATTTTTATATTTTTAAAACATGAACTCTTCATACTCAAAATCATCTGTTCTATTTATCCCTACAGTCATTTTCTCTGTTAAAACAGCTAAACAATTCTGAGCTCACAATTTATGGAAAGAAAAGTTTATAGTTAAAACAAATGTTAAGCCATGCCCTGAACCTCTAAAAGTATGATTTCGGTTAATGTTTAGAGGCTGAAGGCAGAGCAGGGAAAGGATTCCCCAACCCCTCCTGGTGCAGACCAACAAGGTCAGATGGAAGAAGCACCGAGGGCAGAACCCTAGTGGGAGAGCACTAACAGGCTGCCTTCCAGACACAGCCCTGGGACAGAAGCCAGACCCTGCAGGGGAGCAGATGTGCAGCTGGTCTGGAAGGAGAGTTATCCTTGGTCTGAAGAGAACATCAAGGCCCTGCAATAGCTTGGAAGCAAGCTATTGAGTGAGTGCTTTGTCTCTCATTACAGCAAGCACAATAGTCATATCACACACAGCACAAGAATGGCATTGACAACGTGCACCCCAAGCCAGAGCAGGTACATAAGCCAGCATCAGGGAGAGGGATAAAGACATCACCAGATTAACTGGAAGGAAGGAAGGAAGGAAGGAAGGAAGGAAGGAAGGAAGGAAGGAAGGAAGGAAGGAAGGAAGGAAGGAAGGAAGGAAGGAAGAGAAAGAGGAGCAGGGAAAAGGAAGGGGACAGAGAGAGAGATGGAGGGAGAGTGAGGGAGCCCCACAGGGCTATGAGAGGCCTTGGCTTTTGCTTGCCTTTTCCTTCCCATAGAAATAAGCAGAGTTTTACAAACCAAATGTGCCCAATCAAATGGAACTGAGTTAAGTGAAATTAAACTGAAACATGGATATATGATCTTTGACCTCTTCTAGCGGGGAAGCCTCTAGATAGTTGATGCCAAAATCCTTTTTGAAAGCATGAGAGGCATGACTATGTCCACTCAGCCTCCTGCCTGCCAACTCCCTCAGGGTGCAGGCCAGGGCCCTCGCCTTGCCAGGCTGCCAGAGGCTGCCTCCAGCAATGGTACCGCTGAAGTACAGGTTCTACCGGCTATTCCTTACCTCATGTCAAGCTGAGGATGCGCTAGGTATCTCCAGGAGCTCGATCCACAGGGCTGAGCCCATGGAAGCTGCTGGACGAATACTTGAGGATGAAAATCAAGGGATTTTATTGACAGACAAACCTAGCAAGGAAGGGAAGAAAGCATCAAACTTTGGTAGTAGTCTTGGCTCTCCTACTTTTACGGACTTCACAAACTTGTAAAATAAGACAAACGAAGCCCATCCTGAAGGGCGGAAGGGCGGCGCAGAGGGTGGAGGTGGAGAAACACGGCCGTCACCGTACATTCAACGTCACAGTCTCTGCGCTCTGTCCAGCTGCTGTGAGTGCTGGTGGCTGCATTCCCCTCCAGAACTCACTCTGGCCTGAAGAGGGCCACCACAAGGGCACGGCCACCCATAGAGTGAGTTTCACAAGGCTAGCCAGGCTTTTGTTGCACTCATGTGAATGCTCAATTCCTGACCTCTGGCCAACACCCCACTTTCTCCTACTCAGAGCACAAACTTCTGAGTAGCACTGTCCAGCAAACTTCTTATTGGCCAATCTTTCTCACAGACCGCAAGACACGCTTTCTAGAAGAAAAATATTTCAGTGACTCAAATAAAATGAAAGGCTTTACTCCGGAAACTCCTAAAACCACTCCCAAATGAAGCAAGATCAGAGTTTTTATAGGAAAGGGAGGAACTTGAATACTATCCTTGAGCTTTTGCCTTTGACCAAAGTTCCCACTTTAACCAAATCTAAAAGATGAGGCTCACCCTGTTCATATATATGCCTTGCTATGGTCCTTTGTATGATCATAACAGCCATACATTTTCTTTCCTATTTTTGTGAGCTTTATAGTTTATTGTCTAAAATTCTATGTGTTGATGGGGTTAGATAGCAAGCAAAAAAGAAAGGCCGGCATCTGACTCTTTCATTCCTTGTGCCTGCGTTGTTGCTGCGCGCCCTGCGTCTGAGGGTGGCGCGCGCGCTGTCAGCACCCTCAGCCTTCTGCAGCCCGGGGCCCAGCTGCGGCTCTCACCCAGCGTCTTGTCCCATGGTGGTAACCAACGAGCAACAACAGCCTCAGCAAAGTACTGGAGCACGGTGAGACCCCAGGAGACGCCTCTGTCTCACACCATCTGTCTTGGCTGTCCTTTGATGCTTACCTTTAAAAGAAGAAATTTAAGAGACTGAATTTCACTAAACAAAATGATAGAAATTCAACAATGGCTGCTACATTGCACATT